>MU223748.1:1602906-1622232 GCA_018584345.1 Thuja plicata
TGGTCTCAAGTTTATTTATCTGGAGTGTTAAGGTGGGTGTGGATAACTTTAGGGGTCCTCAAAGTAGGAAACTTTTGCTCAGGATAGATTTGGAATCTGTGTAGTTAATGTGAAGAGTAGGTGTTAAATGTCAGGTTTATTTATGGGGATTAGCTGGGATATCTGGAAGAATAGATTTTTGAAGATATTGTCACTATTATCAGACTTTCATGATGCAAAATTTTATTAGTATTAATAAATATTACCAAGAAAAAAAAATACCGAGTCTTGAGCATAAAAAACATAACCATGGTAACTAATTAAGTATTGGACAAAACTATAAAGTCATGCTAAAAACACTAAAAAACCTACTCATTAGTGTCAAGATATTGGTGTCAAGATGTCTGGGGAAAATGACATCATGCTCAAAACCCTCACAAATGGGTTTTACATGGGGATATGTTCGACTAGGGAGGAGAAGGTGTGGATCCTCAACAATGCAATATCTTATAGAGGGGAGGGGAGTATACCCCAAGGATTGTGAATCAAAATTTGATACAAGAAAGGAGAAGCTGAAGTAATACCCTATTTGGTTGAACTTGCACAATCTCCCAATGGAATATATGGATGAGGAAACCCTCATGCAATTGGGTAACAACATTGGCACATACATTGAGGCTAAGGAAGTAATCAATAAGGACTCCTCTATCCACCCAAGGATTTTGATAAACTTGCAGGCAAATAACCCTATACCAGATTTTGTTATATTGGGAACTAGTAAAGGAGTATGGAAACAGATGATCGAGGTATGGGAGGGGGACTACACCCAAAGTGAGGAAGACGAAAAGAATAAGCATAGCTCTACAAAGGGTAAAGGTTTGGAGAGGGATTAACTTTTGGATAGACTTGAGGAGGAATTATGCTATAGGATTTTTGGGAAACCTGAACCTATTCAGGGGCAACTGGAAGGTTTGGATAGAGGACAATATGGATCACCTCAATGGAGGAAGGACTGCAAAAGTGCAATGGAGCTAGTCTTTTCAGGTGAAAGAGCTAGTGAATCTTTGACCAAGGACAACCAATCAACTCAACAAGTGTCAAATGATCCCCTCTTAATAGTGAGGGAAGATGAACTGAATGGCAAAAACCATGTGGAACGGGATAATCCCTTGGATCTGAAGTGGCTCTCTCTATTATCTAAACTCAACTCTATGGATGGTGGCAGACAACTAGGGTCGATTGTAGCGGTAGAGGTATTGATAGATGTCTGGAAGGATGTAACTGACACTCCCCAAATTTCCCTTAATACTCAGATTTCTCAATAGGAAATACATGTGATAGAGAGCTCAGACAAGAAAGAGAGGCATCAAAATTAGGTGCCCTACCATACCGATCCTGAGGAAGAACTTTTATAGTGTGACATAAAGGAGATGAGTCCAGAACATGAACTTTCAATTGCAAACTCTAGAGGGATCAAAGCACGATTTGGTCAAGAGGGGCTGGAGGGATTCATTCTGGAAGGAACAAGAACTCAGAGTGTGATGAGAGTTATTGAGAATCTAAATCAGACCTCCAGTGAGCAGCAGGAGGGTAAGGGACATTAAAATTTTAAAATATCTCCAATTTGAAACCTAGAGGGTTCCTTTGAAGAGGCTAGAGATAGCAGTGGGAACTTGATAGATTTGGATTCTCGTTACAACATTCAGAGTGATGATGAGAATGATATTGATTTGGGCTTAGAAGAGAAACCCAATATCATGGACCGTAGAGGCCTAGAACAAACAAAATCTTTGAGGGAGAAACCAAGGTTCAGTGAGAAGAGCGAGTCGGGAGCCAAATCCAATAAGGAAAAGTTGGAATTAGTTGGCTGTGTAGTAGGTCAGATAAAAATGCTAAGACTCAGGAAAGGTTATGCCTTTTCCTGGTAGCAATGAAAATCCTTTCATGGAATGTTAAGGGCTGCAATACCCCTGACAAGATCCGCTTGATCAAGAGGGTTCTTGATCAACTAAGAGCAGATGTTATTCTCCTTCAGGAAAAAAAGCTAAAAGGTGGTGAGATTGCTTCCTTTTAGAGATGATTTGGTAAGTAGAAAGGACATTTCTCCAAGGTTGTTGGTGCTTCAGGAGGTTTAGGGTTCTTATAGGATGATAGTGTTGTCATGGTTGATATAGTCATCCAAGATTCTAATTGGTAGCTTGCAGAGATTTCCTCAAAGCAACTCCTCTCAAAGCTTTATGTCTTCAATATTTATGGCCCCAATAATGTTAGGGAAAAACAAAGGCTATGGAAATGCATATCCAGGTTATTAGAAGATAGGGTAGAGGAAATATTTTTATTGGGGGGAGACTTTAATGCAATCTTAAGTCTCACTCAAAAGAGGGGGGAAAGGGTTTGATGAGTTATAGTCAAAGTAATTTTGTTGATTTTGTCCCAAATAATGGGTTGTGTGAAGTGGCTTTCAATCAAGGCGAGTTTGCTTGGACAAATAGAAGAAGGGGCTTCTCAAACATAGTAGAGAAATTAGATAGGTTTCTACAGGAAGGCCCATGGTATGAGCAAAATTGGTTATTCTCAACTGACATAATGCCTATAGCAGGGTCAGATCACTTCCCTATATGTTGTCACATCCAGGAAGATGAAACCCCAGAACGCTCACCCTTTAAGTTTGAAGTTATGTGGCTGAGGGAGGAGGGGTTTAGGGACAAAATAACTAAATGGTGGTGTAATTCTCCACTGTGGGAAGGTAACAAGTCTTTTTCCTTCTTTAAAAAACTACAGTTCCTTAAAGATCAATTGAAAATTTAGAATAGAGATGTGTTTCAAAACATCTTTGTGGAGAAGTTGAAGACTGAAAAAAGCTTAGCTATGTTGAATGATAAGGTTATAACTTCAGGGATGGATAAGGATTTTTTTGAGATGGAGTGGGATTTAATGCGTAAATATAAATAAATTTTGTCTAGGGAAGAGACTTTCTAGAGACAAAAGTCCTGGGAAACCTGGTTGAAGGATGGGGATAGAAACACCAAGTTATTCCATAAGTCAGTGAGACTAGACGGGCATGAAATAGAATCTTCTCCATCAAATCTATGGATGGGGATTTGTTAAACACCCCTTATTAGATCAATGATGAAGCGGTAGGTTTTTTCAAAAATAATTTTGCAAGAGATATGGATGCTCTTAATAATGTGGATGACTTGTTACATATGATCCCCAAATGTATTTCTGAAGCACAAAATGCTACCCTCATGAGCCCAATAACTAAAGAAGAGGTCAAGGTGGCTCTCTTTTCTATGGGGGGTGATAAGGCATCAGGGCCCAATGGCTTCCCAACTATTTTCTTTCAGAAAACCTAGGATATCTTTGGTAAGGATCTTTGAGAGGTGGTGGAGGAGTCTTGGGGTGGAGGTTTTGTTCTAAAAGATTTCAACAACACATTTATTGCTTTGTTCCCTAAGAAAGTTGACAGTGTAACCTTTTATGACTATAGAACTATTGTCCTCTACAATACCATATACAAGGTGATAACCAAAGTGGTTGCAAATATATTGAAACCACTGCTCAAATTTGTTATTTCCCCAGAACAAAGTGGGTTTGCCCCTAACATATCTATTTTTGAAGGTATAGTTATTGCGCATGAAGTTATTTATACAGTTAAGAATGCAAAGGTGTCTAGGATGATTATTAAACTTGATGTTAAGAAGTCTTGTGACAATATTAATAGGTACTTTCTGATTTAGATTATGAAACACTTTGGGTTTGCTAATGAATGATTGAAGTAGATAGTAAGCTTTATAAACACACCTAGGTTCTCTATCTTAGTAAATAGGAGCCCACAAGGCTTCTTTGAAACTACTAGAGGGATCAGGCAAGGAGATCACATTGCACCTTTCCTCTTTATCATCATGACAGAGGTGTTAGGCAGACTTATTGCAGCAAGCGCAGAGGAGGTCAGTAGAAAGGGATAGGTATTGTTGAAGGAATTGATCTTCTCTCTCACCTTCAATTTGTATATGATAACTTTCTAATGGGTGAAGCCAATGCCAGGGAAGATAGGATCATCAAAGCAACCTTAGACATATATAGTGAGGTTTCTAGACAATGCATCGACTGAAATAAATCTGAAATTTACTTTTTTCCATTGCAGCAAAAATCTGCAATCTCAGTTGAGCAACATTTTAAATATATAGATTGGCAAGCTACCTGTGAAATATCTGGGTGTTCATCTCTTTGAGGGTGCCTCAAAGCCCCACCTATGGAAACATTTGGTTGATTCCTGTCTGCGTAAGATGGAAGGTTGGAAGGGAAAATGGTTATCTTCTGCAGGTAGGATTCTTTTATTGCAAACCGTTATTTCTGATATTCCCATTTATTCCATGAGCTTCTTTTAAATCCATTCCAAAATCTTTGACTACCTTATTAAAATAATGTGGAATTTTTTATGGAATGGGACAAATGATGGGGAGAAGTGGCCTCTACTTGCTTGGGATAAGATTTGTTGTAAGAAAATTAAGGGTGGTGCAGGGATAAGAGACTGGCAAAAGTGAACCTTACTCTAGGTGCCAAATTGGTCTGGAGTATGTATGCACGCTCTGACAGCTTATGGGTAAAGGTTCTTAGGGAAAAATATATGGACAACCCAACTAGGGAAAGAATTATGACTATAAGAGATTCACCAAAGGGCTCTGCACTTTGGAATTTCATGCTTGATTGCAGGCGGCTTATCACAAATAACATCTCATGGAAATTTGGAGATGGGAAAGATGCTCTTTTATAAAATGGCTTACCAGTTCTAGCAGAAGATGTAAAATTTGCTAAGGTGTGTAGGATCCTCATAGAATTTTGGGCATCTAAAGTGGTGGACTATATAGAAAAATAGCAGACTGTGGTAGGGAATGTCTGGTTTTTGAAAAAGGTGGACAATTTAGGTCTGATAGTTGAATAACAAGTTATAATGAAGAAGATTTTCAACATCAAAAGTGTCTTATTGACTTATAAGGAGGACTCAATTATTTAGTGTGATACCCACAGTGGGAATTACTCAGTTAAGATTGGTTATTCATCTCTTGAAGAGGACAATGACATTCTAAGGTGGCCAATAAAATTATGTTGGGACAGAGAATGTCTCCCAAAAGTAGGTTCCTTTGCATGGCTAGAAATCCATGGAAAAATCCTCATTGGGGAGAGAAGGAAAAGATTTGGTTTTTCAGGCCCTACTAAGTGTGTGTTATGTAATGTCGATTCAGAGGGCATAGATCATATTTTAATTAGATGCCCTTTTGCTGAAGAATGTTGGGAAATGATAAAGACAAAGCTAAAGTGGATTGGTCCAATGGAAAATAGTGTCAAGGAGGTCTTTTCGAGCTGGCCACTCCCTTTGAAGGCTTCATCCTTTTCCTCTATTTGGAAAATGTGCCCCTCAATTGTAATGTGGGAAAATTGGAAGGAGAAGAACAAAAGTATATTATAGGAGAAGGAAGAATCAGTTGATAGAATCAAAGTGAGAATTTACATTTTGGTTGAAGAATCCATGAGGGCTGTCATTTTGAGAAGGAGTAATAACCTAGCCTACACCAAGGAGGATAGGATTATCCATCGAGACTGGTCATGCTTGAAGATTAGGAATGCGATAATTTGTGATCAAAAGTCCAAAAAGGATAGTAAAAAGAATATGGTTTGGCTGCATCCGGATGATTACTAGATGAAACTAAACTTTGATGGGGCATCCAAAGGAAACCTGGGCCCATTAGGTGCTAGGGCTATCACCACACACTGGAAAGGAAATGTAATTTCTCTAGTTTCTCTGAAACTGGTGGATGGAACAAACAACATGGCAGAACCAAGGGCAACCCTTTTAGGTATCAAAGTGGCTAAGAAGCTAAATATTCAGAGGCTTCACCTAGAAGGTGATTCTCAAATTATTATCAATGTTATAAAGAACATAATGGTGACTGCATGGCATATGTAGGGTATTATTGATGAGATTGGTCACCTTCTTGACTCCTTTGAAAACTTCAAAAACAGTCACATAAGATGGGAAGGCAATCATGAGGGGGATGTTATTTCCAAATGGGCAACCTCTTTCAGAATTATTGATGACATACAATTTGAAGATTTCTCCTCAGAGGAATGAAATGTTTTTTTTTTAATTTTAAATTTAAAAAATAATTATTTTTATTAGAAGGCATGGAAATGACGCGGTGATTAGATAGCGTTCTTTTCTTATGCTGAGGTGGAAAGGTGACATCATCAACCCTAATGGCCTGACAAGAGTATTGGTAATGATAGATTTGGCTTGCGTGAAATCTTTGGGCAGTCATGTCGAGGGCAATTTGGGTTTCTTTTCAAGGAGTGACATCATATGATTTTTCAATGGCATCCTGGTTCGTAGCACTTGAGTTAATGCCCGTTATGATGGAGAGTGAAGGTTTTTTATAAAAGGCTAGGTGTTGGCATTAGCGGATGAAAGTTTCCATGATTATGAATCAGCATTTGGGCAGGTTAAGTGTTTATGAGTCATGGAGGCCACATTTTCCATCAACACTTTGAAGCAGCAAAAAGGGTTTAAAGGGCCCGTGAGTAAAAATAGAATGTTAGGAATGCTTCTAATTGAAGATGCAGAGTTGTCAATGGAAGTCGTAGCTATTCTTGTTCCTCAATTCCAAAACAGGCAAGGCAAGTGGAGGCTCAATGTTGATGTTGTTTCAATGATAATCGCTTGGGATTTGATGTTGGGTAACGAGGAAGCAGAAGTGAAAAGAATCATGACTTTGTTGTTTAAACACGAGATATTATTGAATTTGGACCATATTCTAGAATGGGTTATGTCAAGGATAGGTTCAAACTAATCTAAATGCTTCAAAGATTTGGAGGAAGGTAGGATTTATGGGTTTGTCTCATTTCTCTGCTGGTGGGGTCGAGTCAACAAAGGAGAATATAAATTTGAAGTTGGTAGGAAATGGAATTCTCTAAAGTGGGTTTTTGCAAGCAATTCCATAAAATAATTCCCTTGTGTAGTACTTTGAAGGACAAGTGCATATTATATTTTGTAGTAGATTCCAACTCTTGTCTGGATGTGAAAAGTTTACACTTGACTACTTCTGGTAGCAATTATCTCCACCCATTCAACCTCATGAAGATACTTTATCTATTTCTTACCAAAAAATTAATGCTAAGATAATAAACAAGTTATCCTTAGGTAGTTCCTTAGGATTCCACTATGACTAATACCCCTAACAATTCTACAATGTTAGCAAATATTAAAGTAACTCTTCCCACCCCACATGTAATTTGTGAACCATATCTTGGATTGCAATATGAACTCCACTTTACAACAAGAAAGAAAGACTATTAAGTGTGTTTCATTTATTCATTCAATTGTTTCCCCACATACAACACCTTGTAGATTGTTTGGTGAGTATGTTGCAATCCCACCTCCTCCATCATGTAAAGGACAATGAGGCAAATTTATGACACCATTTGAACCTATGATCTCTACACCTTTAGAGTTTCCCTATGTTTATCCTTTTTTTCTTAAATAAAAGGAAGAAAATAAATAAATATTGAGTGATGTCCTACCTCCTTTTACAAAATATCTCAATCATAACTCGCAAAATTGTAATACGTGGGAATGTCATAGAAGACAGTGTTATTGTTACCCAAAATTTCCTATCCTATCCAATTTTGGCCTACAAGTGGAGTAAATGTGGCTCCCACAATGGTTGAGCCCATCTTGTATGGTTTCTATCCATGTTTTGTTTTTGGTCTTTGCCTTGTTCTCTGCACATTTCTAGGCCTGGTTAAACCCTTATTCTATTTTAAGGTCTAAAACCCTAAGGAAGACTCTTAAACCCTAGACCTTTTGTGGCTCATTCTAATTATAAGTTACTTTTTCATTCCACTTAAGTTTCTATTTTTCATGTTCTTTTATCATCTTTTCTTTTATCTCCTAATGCTCGGTGGTTAGTCACTAACATTTAGCGATCTGGCGAAGTGGTTATGCCTTGGCACTTTTTGTCTATCTCCTGATCTCCCAATATGATGGTTAATTCATAAGTCATTCAGAGATTAGCGTAAGTCATTGATACATTTTTTATTGGGTGACAGTTGCTAGATCTCGTGATCCTACCCTGGTCAAGTCATTTGTTTCAATATCGTAAGATATGCTTGGTCGCTAGATCTCTCAATTTGATCGGAGTTAGATCTCGCGATTCAGAGATCTTTTTGTCGCTGAATCTCTTAATGTTTCTTGGGTTAAGACATTCATTCAAAGATCAAGCGAGAGTTGTTGAACAAGTTCTACATCTTATGGTTGTCGCTAGATCTCTGAATCAGACTGGGGTTAGTGCTTTTGTTTCGTGACTTAGAGTTTCCTTTTATCTTTGAATCTCCAGATAAGCCCGAGTCAAGGTCAAGCCTGGTTGAGTCTCATTCAACAATTTAGAGATAAGGCTTTATCTCTAAATCTCCTATCTGAACTAGAGTTAAGTCATAAATCTTGGAGATCATGAGATTACTTTGTCGCGTAATCTCATAATGGACTTGGAGTTAAGTCAAGGATCTCGAGTTTAAGATTTGGACCGTTGATCATGTTTTCATCCTGCGGTTGTCTCTTAATCTCCAGATCAACTCATAGTTTAATGAAGTATTTAGAGATCTGGAGATTTCCTTTTGTCGCTGGGTCGCAAGATCAAACCAGAGTTAAAGATGTGATTTGGAGACTCAGAGATACAAAGCGATTTAGGTGATTCAGGTTAAAGATGAGTTAGAGGCTGAATCAGATGAGAGATAAAATCAACGATCGATGCTAAGCCTTAAGGATTATGATGCTCGATCAATAAGGTTAAGCCATTACGATAAGGTGACATCTGGAACTGATGACATCATGTTTCCCGAGGGTTATAAGGGAAGATAAAGGTAAATCAAGTCATGATCGATATGATGATGGGTGTGATGAATTATGAGGAAGATGATATATAGATAATGGTCAAGGAAATATGACAAGGTGATGTGTGTCCAGATCTGATTGTGATACCCGGGTAACTAAAGAGAAGATCAACGGTGGCATTTTAAAATGAGAAAAGGTCTTGTTCTGAGCCGTTGATTTGGGTATTTCTACGCAACATGACCGTTTGCATTTAAATTAAAATACTCAAAATATCCTTCTAAGGATTTCATGATGGTTGCGATGTTTTCAAGTTGCAGAGAAGGTAGATTGATCAAGCTAATCTGTCTGATCGAATTTATGACATTGGAAGGTGTCTCCAAGATATATCTGATTGTGTGGGATATTTTCAAAGGCATTAATGGATAGAAAATATTGTTTTAGGGTTTCTAAAATGTAAAAGAATATATATTGTAACCCTAGTTTGTCTGATCTAATATGTTGGATTGACTCCCAAGCCTTGGTGGTGGAGGAGGTTGTATATAAGTTATTTTTTAATCTTTTGTAAGTAGGTTCCAGAATGTGTGTAAAAGTTTTCCGTGACATTTTTCTTGTCCTCAAACTTTTCATATATCTATAATTCTCTATTTTTCAAGCTTATGCAATACTTTCTATGGCATTTTTCCCACCCTCGGGTTTTCATATGTTTGGGATTCACTCTAAAGCATAATACAATGACTAAGTGTTGAAGAAATTTGTGGGTTATCTTAAGTTCTCTTTCTTTTTTGCATCTTTGTGTGCTATTGTGGATGATTGATAAGGATAATATTGTAAATTTTGTCCAGTCCTTGTTATCTTGTCTCATTTTTGTGCCTATTTGTTGGAGTGGATGTTTCTTTGCAGGTCATAGTCTGTGTCTATCTCCTTGAAGCTATTTCTGTGAAATCTTTTTCTTTCCTTCAATAGTTCCATCTCATACCTCTCTATGGAACACTTTTACAAGCCTATTCAAAAATTTGTACTTGTCCTAATTCAAATATTTCATGCTAATTCTTAGTCATTGTGTTATGATTCATGTCATTTTGGGTGTATCACCTAATAGATTAAGTCCTTTCTTTATTTCCTTTCAGTTTCCTTCTATCCCTTTTCCTCCCAAGTTTAATTTCATGTACCAAGAGAAAAAATAGGTGATTATCCAAGAGAAACCAGCCTCGAATCCAGAGGTCTCACTTCGGTTAGAAAAGGTCCCACAACCTGGAATTGATTCCCATGTTATACCAGATCATTAGACTTTTGAGTTTAATAGGGTGCAAATTTGGTGTATAACAGTTATAGCTCATGAGCTTGCTCCAAGAAGTGGGTCTCCCTCTAAGTATTTGGATATTGATATGGTGCCACCTTGTGAACCTTCCTTACCTTCACCTACCCTCAAGAATGATCATCACTTTTCCTAACCCAGTTCAAAGATTAAATTGTTGATCCTAATGAGTTGTTATATTCCTTCTTCTTCTAGTATGGTTGAAAATGGTCCTTGTCACACCAATAGCACTATTACATCATCGATGATTATTAAAATTGGACAATGATTCAGATGACATACTTTAAATTGTAGAGAATGATTTTGAGTCATCCTTAACGTTTTCTAAAGAATTGAATCTATCTCCTCGTGCCACACATAGTGATCCTTCCTTAAGAAATGGTCCATGCTTAGAATTGAATATATCTCCTTGTATTGTACTAGTTATAGCTCCTTTTTTGTACTACTTGTAGCTCCTTTATCATATTGTTTGCCATCTCTTTATGATGAATAAGATTGGGAGGTGGACAATTTGTTGTAGATTAGATTGTAAGTGTAATACCTTTTTGTCTTTTTTATGTTTGCTTCCATGCAATCTGATTCCCTATAATGTGTTGCTTGGTACGTCTTTTGTTTGTTAAGTTATCTTTGGACGAACCATGATGTTATGTTTACACAAAGATACAAAGGGGTTGATCATGTTGTGATACTCTTCTATTTGTATCTTGCTTCTTCTATCTGTCATAAATATATTTTGTTGCAAATGTTGTTTCCTTGTTAATGTGTTTTGTGTTGTCTTTTAGAGATGGCACAAAACATTAGTCATTTTATATTTCTTTTATGTTGACCCAAAAATCTTGTATTTTTTATTATGCATTTTTCATCATTTATACTCATAGTTCCATTATTGGGGACACGCTCAATAAAAAAAGCTCATATTGATATACATTATTTTATCTTATATGCATATTGACCCTAGATCAAGTTGGATACTTCTTGTGTTCTTTTTTATATGTGATATGACCTCAATTTTCCTATGGTGGGCATTTTGTTGTTGTGGAATTCTTGGCTTTGAATATATACCACCTTAAACACAATTGCTCTTGATTGGCGTACATAATTACTTCAAGGCGGTGGCATATACTTCTCTATGCATTACACTTTGCACATATGCCACATGATCAATTATTCCCTTTAAACACACAAAATGAAATTGTTTGTGCTATCACAACACCTTTTTGTAGTTCTTTATTAGAGATACCAAACAAAAAAAGACTTTTTGCTTGACCAGTGATCTTTGATATTATTGGTATGAAGCTCACTTAGTATATCTAAGGATTTTTATTAGTCCATGAGTTCTTCATTTATTCATGAGATACCTAGCACAACAAAACTTACTAGCCTTGTTACTTATGAATCATTGTGGACATGACTCATATTAAGTATATGAGAATCTTTCTAGTGACAAAGGTTGTGTTTTGTGTATTTATAAAATGAATATTTGTAAGTATCCAATGATCTTACTAGTTCTTTTTGGATATGGATCCCCTACTAAGAGTATGTGGATCTTGCTACTGCCAGATGGCATATTTTGTGTTGTGTATGCTCCATGTATGTTTCCAATGTTGATAATTTATTTCTCACTTTGTACTTGACCTTTTAGCTTGATATTGTAGATTAATAAGATTATAAGTCTTGGAGGATACTACCTTGCTAAAATTAGAATCGTCTTGTCTCTCCAATATCTTGATGAAAAAACTATTGAATTATTCATACTCTATCACAAGTATTAGCATAATTTCATACTCCCACCAAAGAGAGATCTAAAAGTAGTGTCATAAATTATACAACTTAATGGTTTCAACTAGGTTTGGAGCCATTTTGGTGGATATTCCTACTTAATCCCTATTTATGCCCAATTTTTGGATAATTGTATAAAATTGATTCATTCCCATAGTCACAATCTTTTTCATGGCTAGTTTTGTAAGGACTAGGACTTCTAGTACCCCAATCTAAGCAAAAAGAGTTCAACTTTAAAAGAATGAAAGTTAGCTTTACAAATAGTGAGAATTCGCCTTGCTTTGTTGGTCCTCCTTGAAAAGGTGCAAGTTACATATAAATGTAACTTTCTTTCTCATTTCAAACTCTAACCGAGTCTTCCAAGAAAGCATTCTAACATCCTAATAATCAAATCAAGCATAAATATGCATTTAAGTATCAAATCATTCAAGCATACATGTTCATTACATCAATCATGACCAATTACTTTATGTTTCTCTTTGTTGAAAGCATGTATTAAAATGTTGTGAGACTTCACTCCATTATATTAAACCTTGTATGAGCTTCCATAAAAGAGTTTTGTACTTGAGGTAATGTTTTGTCAATTTAGCATTCCATTACTTATTTAGGTTTAGTCCTTACAAAGGTGCACTCTTTTATCATTAGAGTTATTGTGGAGGTGGTGATACCAACATAGAGTTTGACTTAGGAAAGCCTTTATACAACACAACCCTTTTTTCCCTTTTTTGTGTAGGTTCATATTAGACACTAGGAAAACTACCTGAGTATATAGTAGACAATTATAGATTATGACATGCTTCAAATGAACAAAAAATCCCCATAATAATTTTCCTAACACCCTATCTTATTTTTCTAATATAAACTTTTAGGAGACAATATAATTGAGCCTCCCGACTACATTCCCAATCACTTTTTTAGTTTTAGAAACCTTCGAACTAAGGCATCCAACACCTGTGTTTGACACAATCCACTCCAAATTTTAGACCCATGTTCCTCTTAGCATTCTCATTCCAAATCTACCCTACTATTTGAGTATTTCATTTTGTATTTAATGTTTTCTATCAAAATTACTCTTTTTGCAACCATTAACCTATATCACATACATGCGCTTCACAATCTCATTTATTTTGCAACAAGGAACAAAATCCAACTACCTAGATCTTATTTGAGGATTACAGTTAGAATTGTTTGTGTTATAATGTTATGAAAGGAATTGAGATCTTAAATTGCATTAATTGATCTAGAATCCCATTTCCCAATATTTCACTTATTATAGGGATGTTTAGAAGAAACATGGTAGAAAAGATAACAAGCAGGAATAGGAGTGGGGGGGGGGGGGGGGGGGTTNGGGGGGGGAGTTTAAATAAGGTTGGAGTTGTAGATGAGGATGAGGGTGAAGATATTATTCTTTCTATCGTTTTGGCTCTATTTAGCATTGGGGCTAGATATGTCAGGCACTCGAGGTCTCTAGACTTGGTCAATGGGGTGTGGTGTAGTTTTTTTTTTCTCTCTTGTGTGTTTCTAGTTGGGTGTGGGGGGTTATCTCTTCATCTATGGCTCTCTTACGTTGGTTGGTTTTCATTATTTGGAAGAAAGGTGCCTTTGTATTTGGTTATTTGGTATCTAATTCTACCTTTGGTAGTTTTGGCACAGGCTTGTCTAAATCTAGTTATGGGTCTGTGCTTAGATGTGTTGTAGTCAAGTCCCTGGTTGTGGCTAGATTAGACCAAGGGGAAACGCCCCCGTGCTTTATTTGTGTTGCCTTGTTGGTGACCACTTCAGGGCACCCTTATTCTATATGGATCCCATTATCCTTGTTCGATATGGGGGTTCTTTGTAGCTTGTCGGACAAAGGTGAAATGGCCTTTGTTGATGATGGTGTTTCTGTAGATTCTGTTGATCCGTACTAGAAATGGTAGGATGGGTTTTTTTTGGCTCTCCCTTATTGTCTTTTTATATGTTTCTGGATTGTGGATGGATATCTATTTGGATCTTATTGGTGGTTGGGCCTTGTAGATCAACCCTCACCTTACTATTTGGTTTAACTATTCTGGGGATTTTGTTGCTTTCTTCTTTATTTTTAGTGTTAGAAATCTCATTCAGGTGTGTTGGGTGAATATTTTGCAACTGACTTGATTCAACCAAATTGCAAAATAGTAGTTTCAACCACAGTGTGTGAGACACAATCTCTCATATTTGTAAGGGAAGGCTCCCCCTGTTTATGGCTATTGAAAACAACTAACACTCAACTAAGATCTAAGATTGTGTACAGTAAGCTAATCAATAGGGTGCTACCTTAACCATGTTATCTTTTTTCTAAATAAATTTTCTTCCTTCATCATATCCTATTATTTCAGAATAAAGGACCCTTCTTTACAAAAAACTTACAACTATAATATAGCAGAGTTAGTAACTAAGAAGCTCATGAAAGCTCAAAGATTTTCCATGAATTCTTATAAAGATTCTAGAACAAAGATGAAATATATGTGCAAATCAGAGACTCTAACATACCCTTCACCTTAAATGCACAACCATGGAAGTTAAAAGCAACACAAAGACTACAATATAAAAATATAAGTCAAGTTAAAGTCCAAGATCAATGTATCGATTTCTGAAGTTTCAAGATCGAATGTGAATAAAAAAATGATATAAATCAAAGGTTCAAGTGTCTATTTGTTTGGTTTGGTGCATTGATTTGTGCCAATTGATATGTTCTTGATTAAATCCTTCATTTTGGTTTAAGTACCCCCAGTTTGATGTACCAATGATGTTGGATTTAGATCACTTTCAAAACTATGATGTAACATTGGATATGCAAATGCAACTCTGATATTTTATTATGACTATGTACAAAAGATGGATGCAAGGATATATACGATGATGGAAAAAATATACAAATGGATAAATGCAACTAGGCATGACTTAAGGGTCAAATAGCGTCTGTTTACTAGGCTTTCACCAGTTGAATTTATTTCTCTTTTTCTCTCTTTTTTATTTTTTTCCACCAAGGCGCCTATTGCTAGGTTTTCACCAAGGTACTTTTTTTTTTTTTTTTTTTTTTGTATTTTTATATTTTTTTATTACCAAGGTGCCTGTTTGTTGGGTTTTCACCAAGATAAAAAAAAATTCAGGATCCATATGTGAATTTTTTTTGCTTTCTTCATGCTCAATTTTCCACTCTTTTTGTACCTTTTCTGCTTTATCATGTTTTGGGATTTTTCTCAAAATGTTTTCCACTATACAAAAACTGATGCTCTCTCATCTAATACTCTTTTATCCTATACACTTTCATCTAACTCGGGTATAAAACCTCTTTAAATGGATGTTATTGATAGGTTCTTGCAATTATTATCCATCACAATCAACCAATTTGTATGTCCATGTTCCAAAGGAATGTAAGATTTGAGATAGACAAATCCACAGTTCGCCAAGAACACCTGCATGCAAATGACCTGTTACAGGAAGGAAGTTGAAGAGATAAAAAACAAAGCTTGGAAAATCTCAAGAGGTGTGAGAGAAATTGTATTAAGAGATAATTAACAAATAATTACAAATTTCAACCTATAAGGTGAACGAAATCCTAAAAAGGTAAAAAGCTAGGTTGCACATAATAATTAATATAAATATTAATTATGATGCACCTAAGAGACAACTTAAGTAAAATAGAGTAATAAACAACTTAATTAATTAAATAAAAGTGATCTAATTAATAAGTGAAGACATAATTACTCTAACACCCCCCCTTAAGCAAAGCTCAGGAGGTAAGCTAACCTAGCACAGCTATGAAAGCAGGAAATGGGTCCTAGCAACAAGGCCTGATCAGGTACCCAATACAAGGAAATCTCTGTAAACCAGAGACAAAGGAGAAAAACTAGTGGGAAAAAACCCTCTCCAAAAAGAGATAGAACAAACATGATGAAAAAAACATGAAGGAAGGAAGACCTCAAGAAGACCCCCCAAGGACAACTTCTGTCACCCGAACGCAACTAAAGATAGTGCGGAGATGCAAAAGGTTTAGTGAAGATGTTAGCAACCTGTGCATCAGTGGGAATGTACTCCAAAGTGAGAAGACCGTCCTGAATCTGCTGATGGATGAAATGGATATGAAGCTCAATGTGTTTAGTGTGCTGATGCTCCATCGGGTTGTGGGAAATGTGAATAGCACTCTAATTATCGCACCACAGAACAATGGGACGATCGGGAGGAAAACCAAACTCAGTCATCAACTGCCGAAGCTATAAAATCTCCTGACTAGCATGCACTGCAGTTTTGTACTCAGCCTTTGTAGATGAAAGTGCGTGAGCATTCTTCTTCTTACACGACCATGTGATAGGACCGGAGCCAAGACATAAAACAAAGCCAGAAGTAGACTTCTGATCATCAACATCACTAGCCCAATCTGAATCAGTGAAGCCAAAAATGTGAGGAGCCCCTATGTGTAATGAATGCCATACATAATAGTGCCCTGAATGTATCTCAAAATACACTTGGCAGCTTGCCAGTGACTCTCATGAGGGTCATGTAAAAACTGAGAGACAAGACCAACTACAAAGGAGAGATCGGGACGTGTGTGTGTCCGGTACAACAAGCTGCCAACCAACTATCGATGAAATGTAGGATCCACTGAAGGTGAAGTGCAAGAGGTAGACAAGGTAACACCCGATTGAAAAGGTGTGGGATTAGGCTTGCAAGCAAACATGTCAAGAGCATACTTTTGCTGGTAAATAAAGATCCCAGCAGAGGACTGAACAATCTGCAGACCAAGAAAGTAGTGTAACGGACCGAGATCAGTCATCTCAAACTGCTCCATCAATGCGCACTGAACATCCTGAATCATAGAAGATGAGCTACCTGTGATGAGAAGTTCATCAACATATATCACAACGATCAAAACCTCATCCTCAAGATGTTGAATGTAGACTGCAGGATCAAAATGACAGCGTGTGAAGCCTGTGGAAAGCAAAAAAGAGTCCATCTTCTCGTACCAAGCCTGAGGGGCCTATTTGAGACCATACAAAGAACGCAGAAGTCTGCAAACCAAGGAGGAATCCTGTACAAATCCCTGAGGCTGCTCCATGTAAATCTCCTTAATAAGATCACTGTGCACTCTTCACATCCATCTGAAAAATGGGCCATCTCTGAGAAGCTACGAGGGATAAGACAAGGCGAATAGATTTCATCTTGGTGACAGGGGAAAATGTCTTAGTGTAATTAATACCCTCAACCTGTGAAAAACCCTTCGCAACAAGATGTGCCTTGTACTTATCAATAGAACCATCAACATCAAACTTAGTACGATACAATTGTTGGAATAGCCAAGGGATAACTGAGAGGGGGGGTGAATCGGTTATTATCTAGTTTAATTCTTTTCTTTAATTAATTACAGAATATCATTAAGCATTAACACATTCAGATAACACAAGATAGAACACAACAATTTTGGTTACAGGGAAACCAAATAGGTAAAAACCCCAGTGGGAATTAACACCCACAAAGAACTGTACTTGAGTATAATTATCCCTGTTAGGAGATCTTGCAACCCTGTTAGGAGTTATTCTTTACAATACAATAATTACAGTGACCTGGTTAAGGGTCTGACCCTGTTAGGATTCTTTTAAAAATAACACTGTTAGGGGTGAGGACTCACTGTCCAAAAAGCTCACTGCTAAAATGATGAAGGCTGCAACCTTCAGTAAAACAGATATGCACTATATCTGATAAATGAGCTGTTTGAGTAGACCTTCTGTCTTGATCAGTTCTAGTGTGTTGTATGCTTTCACTTCTTCTTCACATAGATCTTTTCTTGATGAATGAAATGTCTCTATTGTCCCAAAACAACGGACATTCTATTATGTACTTTTTCTGTCTCTTCTCTTATCATTCACACTTGGCGTTCACCAAATGAACTACTATAAGTATCTTCCCAAAAGATGTGATCTTAGTTGGCTTTAGGATTCCCTTCAATACTTCTTTAGCCGACCAAATCAAGCACACAACCTGATTAGAATCACGCAACCCAAACTGAATGGATGCGATGCTTCACATAGTCGGCTCTACCAAATTGACTCAATTATCTTGCTTCAGTTAGAACACATTTAGTGCCTGTAGATAATTATATTTAACTCATAACTAAACATGAATACAAACACGCATATCCCAACGATAGGCACAAATCAAGAAACAATGTAATTACGTCAGCTCTTCACAGATAATCTTCAGTCATTGTAACTATCAAAATAGACTAACATAACTCAACTGAAACTGCATATCTGACTTTGCGTGAATGCACATAGCAACCAAAACATGTGTACACCATGGAAATAGACATGCAAGGCTCCAAAACATCTATACTGATAATTGCTTACAGGACACTACTATATATTATATGTTGTCATCAATGACAAACATACAATCAACAATTTGCACAGAAGCAAATCTCCAACAATCTCCCCCTTTGACATTGATGGAAACATATGATATGAAAAACACCATCAACCCAAAGTATCCTCCTTCTTTTTACAATCTTCTCAATATCCTCATTAAGGGTTCCTGTTTACTAATGCTGCTCTTCTGACCATGTTTTTATTTTCATGATTATATACTCCCCCAAAGTATATGCTCCCCCTTACTAATACTCCCCCTTTGAAATCAATGGCAAAGGGTGCCAAACATCATGAAGCATAGGTAATACTCTAGAAGTAGAGTAGTCAACCATTCATCAGTCACCAAGGACTGATGTTCTTTGCTGAAAATTCTAATCAAACTCAGGAAAGGGAATTACTCCCAGCTTCTCCCTGAGATACTCAAAAGTATCTTTTGATAAAGGCTTTGTAAAAATGTCTGCTAACTGTTCTTTAGTGCTCACATAATCCAACTTTACTTCTCTGTCTGCAACTTTTTCTCTTAGAAAGTGATATTTGATCTTAATGTGTTTTGTCTTTGCGTGCATTACATGGTTCTTTGACATATTGATAGTGCTAGTGTTATCATAGTGAATAACAATAGGATAATCAATTTGAATACCAAAGTCTTTAATCATCTATTTGATCCAAACTATTGTTGAACAATTCAGTGTTGCTGCAACATACTCAGCTTCTGCTGTCGAGTGAGATACAGTTTTGCTTCTTGCTTGTCCAAGTAACCAACCTGTCTCTAAGAAATACTGCTCCTCCTAAGGTACTCTTCCTATCATCAACACAACCTGCCCAATCTGCATCTGTATACACATGAAGTTGTATGTTCTCTGAGTTAGGATACCATAAACCATAGTCTATAGTCCCCTTTAAGTATCTGAATATTCTTTTTATTGTCATTAGGTGATTTTGTTTAGGTTCAGCTGCAAATCTTCCAACAATGCCAACTGCAT
>MU223748.1:1627732-1643565 GCA_018584345.1 Thuja plicata
TATATATATTATAAAAGATTTTATATAAATCCATTGACTTTCAATTTCACCAGAGACCAATTTACCATCCAGTAGAATTTCCATCCCATATATAAACATCAAGTGGATGAGTAAATGGAATATCCAATTCAATATGTGCCCCACAAATAATAAAGAAATAAAGGTCTTCGTTATGGATAAATTTTACAAGAGAATATGGGGAAATGAGCTTGGAAGGAAGAAAGTATATTATATTAATGAGTTCAACCCCACATGTGATCAACTTCAAAAAGTGTATTAGGGGCCAACATTTCTTGGAGAGCTAAAATTCTTATTGCTCAGCTGAGAACCAACTCTCATCAACTCTGTTGTGAGACCGAGCATTGGAAGAGGCCAAAAGAGGCTTGGGAAGAGAGAGTTTGCATGTTTTGCAATTCTGGGAATGTGGAAACCAAATGTCACTTTATTTTAGAATGTGATGCATACAAGGACAACATGGACAAATTTTCCCTATTCAGTGACGAGTACATTGAGGAGTTGGGTGTGCTCATCATCAACTTGAACAAGAAAAAAATCGGATTATTGAAGTTGGCTTAAATTGTTAGGCTGTCCCATAGACTATATTTAGTCTCATAGAAGTAAGAGGTTAAAATTTATCTACCTATCTATCTAAACCATTTTGAAGAATGTGGAGATACTAAATTTCATTAATATAAATCGCGTTCAATTTAAGTGATATGAGAATGAGAAAAGAGCCCTTCAGTTTGCTGACGTGCAAGCTTCGTATTCTAATGCGATATTTTAAAACCCCGAAATGTGGGACATCAAAAACGTTAAATCCCGACGCTCTAAATTGTTTTGCTACCTATTATCTTCCTTTTCGATGACTTTTGAGGGTTTGGAGAGTTAAAAAGCTCACACAGGAAGCGCAGAGGCCACTTATTCCGGCGCTTGCTTCTCTCAGACAACGAGGTAAAATTTCATTTCTTTTTCTTTACAGTGTTTCAAATTTTACAGACATCTTCAGAGCTTGAAATTGTTAAGAAAATAATGGAAAGCTGCTTGAAGCCGCTGTGAGATGACTTTATGTGTAGGGTTTTAGCTAGATTAAAATGTAATAAACTTTCTTCTCCTGAATATACGAGAGCTTTATAAGAGTGGTCAAACGAAGATTTGATGTAGATGTAAATGCCCTATTTGCTGAAATTATGACTCTGTAATCAACATATCAAGATTTTGAACCGGACAAAATACTTCTGAATCATTAATGCCATGCCCCTTTTAAAGACAAAGTACAGGACGTCCAAGAAAACTTAGAGTATTCTTGAACCGTAAACTAGAAAAGAGAGACGAATAAGGGCAAAAGTGATATGGTGAATAGTTTGGGGCAAAAAGCCCAAAACATGCAGCTTCTAAATATCTTTTATCATATATCTGTGTTATGTTTTATGACAAGCTAAGCGTTCAAAGACCAAACCTTATTCCGAACAGAATCTAGTACAGTCCTGGAAAAAACGATTACTGAAAATTTTCAAGCGCATAATAACTTTTTGTATACAAAATTATGATTCAGGAACACTGGGGTGTTGGAAGAACAATCCTCGATTTGAATCAAACTAATCACTTCCAGTTATTATGCTGGAGTCTTTACAACTCAGTTGTAGGCTATGTTACAAGAAACGAGAAATTAACAATACAGTGGGAAGCTGAATTAAAAAGATTAAATCCATGTTTACGTTGGTGGCTTATGTATATTTCATTGACCTTTCAACTTCTATCTTGTCGATACACAAGCTGCTGAAACGGGGCCAATTTATTGATGTGGCTACATGTATGGATGGAGACATCCATTCTATACATGTATGATGAAGAGATTTGGATTCGATATATGGATGAATGGATAGGGCTTGATTGTCTTCTTGAGCTTCCTAGATATTGTGCTTTCAAGCTTCCTTTATACCCTACTTTGAAGCCATATTTTGAGAACGATCACTATACAAAGTGTAACTTGATTGAGGAATTAGTTAGTGATGGGATCATATAAATGGTGTCACCGACATAGAATAGTTTTGATTGCAAAAACATTGGATTTGTGCCTATGGTTGTACTTGAGATCCAAATCTCCTGAGGCTTCAACTTTGTTCTTCTAGAGGCCCAATTCTATAAGAAATAAACAAAGAAACTATATTGATGTAATGCAGTTCATTGATGAGACAATGCATGGATAGGCAAAAGCAAGGTCCTCAATAGAAATAGTATTGTTTTATTGACGAGATAGTATATGCATGGATTATAAGATTCAGCCACAGTGCTTCTCGAATAGCTCACATCAACACACCTTATTGTGGAGATGCACTTAAGAGTAATGATTCGTGGATAGTATCTTGATTGTGGACTTAAAGGATATAGTCTTATAGAGGATGGCTGTAACATAAAATGGCACCGAGATAGAATACTTTTGATTGTTTAATCTTGTTATAATATTGGAATGTTCTGATTGTCAAATTCTTGTTACACCAGGAGGCATTCCTACAATGACAGCATGAGGGGTTGTGGAGGGATTTAGTGGTGCTTGTAGTTCTCGTGATGTTACAAACAATTGTTGTACATGAAGGAGCAGACATTTTTTTTACGAGCCAAGATTTTTAAAGATATTTCTATATTGGAAGTGGGGCCTAGGAAAAAGGTTAATTTTATTTGTATCATATTTACATACTCAAGCAAAAGAAACACAAATAACTGCCAATAATGGCTGCAAGCAAGACAAGAAACTAATTTCAAATACCCTTTTCAATCTATATACCAAAGCAATAAATCTGTACACAATAATTCTCACACCTGTCATACAAAATTTAAAAGTTATTAAATAAATAATTACGATGATAAAAACTAAGATAGGCAAGTTAAGGTTGATATCTCATGGCAACGTATGAAAATCTGTATTTAATCTATCTGAGTGAGTATTATTAATGTTCTAAATTTGATTTTGAAATTTCAGTTTGTGTATGTATTGAGCTTCATCTTGTGTTTTAAAACTGTCTTCTTGTGAAGAATATTATGGAGATTGACTTGTTTAAAATTCGAACCATGCTCTGTTAGTTCACACTTATTGCTGTGGGCATTGGTTATGTGCATAGTTGCTAGGAAACTCTAGTATAGGAGTGTGGTCTGCCTTCTCGATGTTGTACTCACACCTTCTGGTAATTATGCTTATACATAATATAGCTGCTTTGTTATTCATCTAGTCATTCACCCTGATTGATTGGTGTCCCTGTCTTCATGTCTGTACCAAGACCCCCATGCCTCTAAGTAATTGCAGCTTTCAATATTTGAAGATAGTTTACAAACATGGGTCAAATTAGCACCCAAGTCCAACCAAGACAATTTTAGCTCCTTACGATCAATACATGTATGAGTATTAATATTTAGATAACAACTTAGATATTACCCTGAGAAGCAAACAATGGAAGACCAGGAGTCACCATTCAAAATTCTACATCATGTCATTCTTGGGGATTTGAACGTGGGTCTTCACAATGAGAATTTAATGACTTACCAAATTGAACTCAACCCAAGGACTTTCTCTTGGTATCTATGGTTATGTATGTGAACTTAGAGGATGTAGAAGTTGGGTATGACATAACTGATAGCACAGATGATAGATATAGAACACTTTTGATTATTCTTTTATCCTTAAATAATATTAAAATGGTCTGATTGCTGAATTCTTATTATTATCAATGTATCTGATTTAATTTTTTGATATATATGTATTGAGATTCACCTTGATTTGTGTTAAACGTGAATTAAAATTTCAATTTGTTCATTGACTTGTGTGAAATAATAAACATGAATCATTCTTTATTTGTTCATGCTCATTGCTATTGGATATTTGTTTTGTGTGTGTGCTCCTGTGCAATGAGAGAAGATTCAATTACTATATCATAGAATAAAGTATAAACTATTTGTAATAGTGTTGTTGCATGTATTGTTAGATTGTTCACGTAGAATATTTGTTACTGTCAAACTTTGGGCCTGATGATTTTCTATAACAATATTGGTTACATCAAGTATTTTAAATACCTTACATTCTTGCTAACTATTCGAATTGGATCAGTCCTTGATTGATTTAAACATTTGACATATAGAGCTTTAAAAAAAAGAAGAGAACCATTTTATTAGTATCTGGTTCTGCGTCAATGAGAGGAGCTCCATAGTAATCTCAGGACAAAAGTGTTGCCCTTGGATTCTTCAGGCATAGAATTCTGCTGTATTAAAGCCCAACATTTAAAAAAAAGAAGAGGATTTTGCAGTGTGAATGGTAGATCCAAAAATCTGAACATAATTTTCACAAATTCCTCCTTCCACAACAAGGGTGCATAGACATAGCACTAAGCAAATACCAAGCGTTGCTAAAGAATTTTGGTTTGAAGTTTTCATAATTTTTAAATTTACACTCGTTTAGGGCATCGATATTTTGAAGGTTGAAACTTGATATATTTTGCTTAAATTGCCTAGATTGTGTTAATCTGATATCTCAAACATTGGGAGGACTTTTTTTGCTGAAACTTTTCCAGGATATTTTAAATAATATTATAAACCATTTCACCAAAAGCATTTCAATACAACTCTTACAATCTTTAGTAATTAACCATTTTTTTGTACGTAAGCTGGCATGGAATCGAATTATTTTAATATCTGATGATCCAGGTTGATTATTTTGATGAAAATTTAGCAATTTTTAAACACCCTCTAGAATGCTTTATCTCCAGATCTTACAATGTGTAAGAAAAAGTAGTTTTTTGTATGGTTGTCTAATTTTTTGACAATTTGTTAAAGAAATTCAAGTGTTGTTAAAAAAATAGACAACTGTGGAGTATCATGCCACTATGCCACAATAATTTTGTTGCATAGATTTCCAAGCTTTTAGAGGGTTAATTATTCTACTAGAAAATCCCAAGTCAAAACTTATCTTAAGTTTGAAAGCTTATGGCCAATTGTCGATGGTACCATTACCGAACACGCCATATACTTAGAATAGAAGCAGAAATTTGACAAGCCTAACCAGAAATCCAAGGTGATTGTTAAGTTTGGTGAATTAGATGAGGTCCAGCTTTATTTCCAAGATTTTACCAGTACCAAGGATGCATGGGATGACTTGCAAATTGTGTACAAGGCAAGGAATCAAAACTAAATTCTACACCCATTTAGTTAGTTGCACTAGTTGGAGATAAAATTGTTGAAAATGTTAATTTTTTCCTTATATTAGCTGTTGAATTGGGGAACCTCTATACAAGTATCTTGTGAAAATATGATTTCCTTGTAACCATTCTCTTGAGATCGTTATCCTTTGCATACAAGCCTTTGTGACATCCTTAAATGTTTCCATATAGAAATTGATGTTTGATTAACTTTTGGATATGCTTCAATAGGAAGGGTCCATTCATGAAGAAAGCATGTCTTAGCTAGAAACACCAAATGGCAAGAAGCCCATGTAGTATGGCAATAGACTTGGCAAGCAACCACAACAACAAGGGAACCACTCGTATTCCTGAAAGAAATGTTAAATTTGGTTGAAGAATGCATAAAAGGGTTGTTGGTGCAATTCATTTATGAGTGGGTCTCCTAGCCAGAAACAAGAAAGGCAAGAAGCCTATGTAGTATGGCAATAGACTTGGCAAGGAATCATAACAAGAAGGGAACCACTCTCATTCCCGGAAGAAATGTCAAATTTTTGTGAAGATGCATAAAATCATAATTCTAACTTCCTATGGCATCCAATGTATTCATCTAGGCATTGGCTATTCAATTGCACTTAACTAGTGTGAAAAGTGGCCTTTCCTCTCTCAAGAAGGCTTATTATCTTTGCTCATGTTGCTTGGCTAGTAAAAAACTGAGCTTCCTTTGGCTCTAGCAGTCATCAAATGATTTGTCCATCAGATTTAGTGCAAACCAATCTGTAGGGATACATGGCTCTGTAATGTCCCCAATTCTGGCTGAACTAAAAAAATATTAAAAAAAATCAAATTATTAATAAATGAGAATTATTAATATTTTTTAGTAAATTTGGGTAGGAGGCCTACCTGTTTTGTGGCAGTTTCTTCTATTATGGCCGACTTATTTAGGTTGGTATACATGTGCGTGTTGGAGATAGCATTGGGCATCAAAGAAGTCTTGTCAATTTGTACATTAAACAAATGCAACTGGTTCTCAGACACAAACCTGAGAGGTTCATGGTCATTCTGAGACACTAATCTCAGGGACTCTGCAAGAAGTTCGCTACCAGCCAAAGGAATAATACCAGCAAGCAAGTTAGATCTTCGGTGTAGAGGCAGATTATCTTCCAGGGCTACAATAGAAAGGGCATTGTTTGGACGATGCCACTCCAAGGTGCAAATAGGACCATTCGCCTGAACAAGTTGGACAACTCCATGCACAGGGGCTGCAAACTTGGTATGCCAGTCAGAATTAGTAGGATAAACATCTGATTTAAAGGAGACAGCCTAGGGATAACTGTTTACTGGAATAACCAACTACAGGCAGCGACTATACAAATGTGAGTTTGAGACTTGAATGCATTTGACTAGACCGATCTGAGGGTCTCGTATAATGTCTGGCTATTTAATGTAATAGTTTGTCTAATTAATCATGTTAATGATAATTTGAGTGCACTTATTCTTTATAAATCTATACCCTGAGGGTGTTTATTAGTATACATGTGTGGAAAGAAAATTCCTATCTTTTACTGTACTGATGTGGTTCATAAGTTCTGAGCAGTAGAAGAATTTGCAAGCAAATCTTGCATTTCATATATTTGTAT
The DNA here is from genome assembly GCA_018584345.1 of Thuja plicata. Lineage (NCBI taxonomy): Eukaryota > Viridiplantae > Streptophyta > Pinopsida > Cupressales > Cupressaceae > Thuja > Thuja plicata. The sequence continues at coordinate 1,634,532 of MU223748.1, forward strand.
TTGACTTCTGTGAACATATCTTTTGGAAATTTGGGTGGTTTATTTCAGTGGTATTAGAGCCACCTTCATGAAAAACAAAGCCATGGACCTAATACGGTAATACCATTCCGACAACTGGAAGAACCTGTTAAGGCAGTGGCCAAATGTCACGCCAAATATATAAACTAGGGCCAGCCATCCGTCAAGATCTGACCTCACCTTTATATTTTGAGCTTCGAACGAATGGATGAATCAGATATGAGGAGCAGAATTTTGAAATGGAACGATTGGATCTGAAAAGGTACACATTTGAAGCCATCAAAATCTTTGAAGAATATTTAGGTCTGCCCGATCAAATTAGATCTGTATTTTCTTTTGATGATTATGTGGGATATCTAGATTGGGTAAAACCCAAGAGAAAGGGAACTTTATGACAACATAAGACTAATAAAAACATAAGAGAAAAATTCAGCAGCAGCGTAAGTGGAATGCAAAATGATGACGAGTAAAGGAGTACAAGTGGAGATCAAGGAAGAAGTGAAAGTGGAGCGGAAAGAGAGATCAAAGTCTCAGGATGATAGACTAGAGAACTCCTCAAAGACTGAAGATAGTAATGTCCATGAAATTCAACCCAAATTCTAGTTATGGACATAATTGCATCATGTAAGGATTCACAGAGTATGGTTTGATTGTTCCACGCAATACAATGCAAAAGAGTAGTAGTGAAGTTGAGATGCTTGGTTTGTTTGAGAGTGAGGGCCATGAAGAATAGTTGCCACTTTATCTAGGAACTCCCATGATAATGCACTCCGCTGACATGGAGGTGGGCCAAGAAACATTCACACTCCTTGGTTCCATGATTGATAAGATCATTGCTGGAGTTTGAAAGAGAGATGTTTATTTCAGAATAACGCAACGGAATGGCGAAGCAGTGATTCTGAAGTACATATGGGATCCTGGCATTCAGCTTGAAACACAAGTATGAATTGCTTGAGGACAAGCAATTAGGGATGGAAGGACTGTAATGTTCCCTATTTTTGGTCGACCCCCAAAAATATTAAATAATACATCAAAATTATTAATAAATGATAAAATTCAATAATTTTTACTAAATTTGTCTAGGAGGCCAACTTGTTTTATGGTTGGTAATTAATAATAATTTTCAATAAAACCTGCTTTGAGGTCAACTTGTTTTGTGGTGGTTTCTTCTTTTATGGCTTACTTAATTAGTTTTGTATATGTAGGTGTGTTGGAGATATCATTGGGCATCGAAGAAGTCTTATAAATTTGTGCATTAAATGAATGCAACTGCTTCTCAGATGCAAACTTGAGAGGTGCCCAGTAGTGGGATGAAAGCCATGCTACCCTATTGTTCATGGTTATCTGAGAAGCTAATCTCAGAGATCCTACAAGAAGTACACTACTAATCATGTTAATGATTGTAGTTTCGATCAGATGATTCCAATCGATGAAATCAAATGTTTGAATGACCTATCGGCCTTAAACATTTGATATCTATCCTTATCTATTATTATCATGGAGCATTATTTATGAAAATTATTAAGATGACATATATATTATATATATACATAATATATATATATATGTATATATATGAGATATATTATATATACATATATTATATATATATTATTGTCATATACATTATAATGATGATAATACATTAAACAAAAATCTACAAGTGATATTACAAGTTACAAATAGAGATTCACGTCAAGCCTTCTCAAGTAAAAGAAATATATTATCAATGTATTTGAAGTTCATTGTTTTCTCGTAGATCTGCATCATCATTACATAGACAATCTCATTAGAAGAAAAATGAGTTAGAATATAATTCTAACCTAAGTACATTATAGTTCCATTACATACATCAAGGAAACAAGTTAGAAAATTTAAAATTTTCTCTTTTCCTAATTTGATCACAATTTGACATGGTATCAGAGCTAGCATAAAGAAAAGATCCGAATAGATACAATTTAGAGGAGAAATCTAACTACCATTAAAACTCTATAAAACTCATAGTCAAGCAAAATGGCGAGTGGAGTTAGATTTGAAGATAGACTTGAAGGTGCCACAAATTTCGTCTCATGGAAATTCAGAATGATGATGACACTAAGAGAATATGACCTGGACACATTTGTGGAGAGGGTTGTACCTATACCAGATGATGATGATGAGAAAAATCTGTGGACCAAAAAACAACAACAAAACCATGAAGATTCTAGTGGATGCAATAAATGATCATATAGTTCCTATTATATCAAAGTTAGATACTACATATAAAATGTTCAAAACTCTAGAGAACATGTATGATATAAATAATACTAGCAGGGCCCTTGCCCTTAAAACACAACTCCACCATGTCAAGATGAACAAAGGAGAAACCATCATGTCCTACTTCACGAGAATAACAAAGATAAGTGATCAACAATCTTCTATTGGTCATCAAATTGACAATAAATAATTATCAATGCTGGCTCTAAATGGATTGCCTACATCTTGGGAAGCATTCATACAAGGGATAAGTGCTAGACCCAAATTTCCTAAGTTTGATCGATTAAAGACTGATTTTATTCAAGAAGAAGCAAGATTGATTGCAAGAGGAATCAGGACAAACATCTCTAATGGAGAAATTCAAGTCCTTAATGTTAATTCTCACAAGAAAGGAAAGAGAAACAACTTCAAACTAAAGAAAGGAAAGGACAACCGACACTCAAACAAAAGAAGGAAAACATGTCTAGAGTTCAATGTTTCAGATGTGATAAATTTGGACATCTTGCAATAAATGCTCAGACAGAATCAAACATCAAGCCTCACTAGCAGATATAAGGATAAGGATGCAAAAGGACTTGTATTCTTCTCAGCACTATCAAGTGAGATATCAAATAGCATGAAAACCTGGGTCATTGACAGTGGAGCCTCCCGATACATCACATGATTTAGAGAACAAACTAGATAGCCTAGATGAAGGATCAAATGAAGAAGTCACCATTGGAGACAATTCTAACTACCTGGTAAAAGGAGTTGGAACTTGCACAATTCAACTCAAATCAGGTGTTTCTCTTCAATTAACTGGTGTACTATTTGTACCAGGCATCAAGCGCAATCTAGTTTCCATATCAACACTTGAAGATAAGGGGTACCAGATTACCTTTTGATGCAGTCAAGCTCGGAGGATCCAATAAAGGATTGTCCAAACTTGCAGCCAAACAACACTCACAACGGAAATAACAATAACACAACAAAATATATCAACACCAACTTATATTATCTCAGAATTCCAATTACATGCAACATGCCGGACTGTAAGGCCTTCCCGGTTAGGGCCAAATACACTTCACAAATTCAACAAGATCTCGCAGGATCCAACCTCATCAATCTATCCTACAACTAAGTGGAAGAAACCAGATCTGAACTTGTGCTCGCAAGCCACCAAGCAATCTTACAAATTTCTGTCTACCCACTTACTGCTGTCTTCCATTCCCTTTCTACCTTTTTCTCCTCCCCCTCTAAATGATATCTACATACTTCCTTTTATACAACACAACCACAGTCGGCTTGTAAACCAATATTAAATGATCCAGTCGGCCATACAATCTACAATTAAGAGATAATAAATGCACCAGTCGGTTGCAAATAATAACAAAATATATAGGAAAACACATCAACACAAATTTAGGTCCACACAAGATCCAATGACACAAATCTGCACGATCCCATGACCCTTCCAAATCACGGATGCAATCTCCAATGCCCTCCCAATCCACAAACACAAGTCGGTGAACTCCAACATCCAGTCGGTAAACACCAACATCCAGTCGGTAAACAAAACACCGAGACCCAGACCACTGGGTAAGACACCATCGAGCCAACAACAACCGGTCGGTGAAATCACCGAGCCAACTCCAAACAGACAACATCGAGCGATACGCTACCGAGCTGCACACACCGAGCAACTACCATTGAGCAGTGTACCCTGAGAAGAATATCACCGAACACAAGACAACACCGAGCACCACCGAGTCCAGTCACCGAGTCCATCGGTGAAGTAACACATCTTCCAACCAAGAACTGCCACCAAAGTGACCGAGCACCTCAGGTCTCCAACCGAGTTTCTACTAAAAACAAAATCAAACCAAAACATGTTCTTGGTGACACGTGACATAGGATTGCCAACTACCCCAGGATGCTCCTGCATCATCTTCATGGATGGAAAAGTTCTAGGATGGCCTAAGAACTCAAATATCAAGAAGGCATATACCTTAGGGACTCAAGATGGGTGCCTATATAAACTATCCTCTTCTCCCTCTCAAGCCTTAATTCATGACATATCTTCTACTAATGAGATATGGCATAGAAGGTTAGGGCATCTTCACTTCCGTGCCCTATTTTCTATGGTGAATATTGTAAATGGTCTACCTAAATTAAGACAAGATCATGAAGGGGTTTGCAAGGGTTGTGCTCTAGGAAAGAACTCCAAGGGTGTTTTCCATAATAGTGAGAGTAGATAAAAAAATCTACTCGAACTTATCCATTATGATCTATGTAGACCAATGAGAGTGACCTCCCTAGGAGGATTCTTGTATTATGTTATTAGTGTTGATGACTACTCTAGGAAAACTTGGATTTACTTTCTAAAATGTAAAGAATCAAATGAAATTCTAACAAAATATAAAGAATTCAAAGCCTTAGTTGAAAACATGTCAGGGAAAAGAATTAAAACCTTAAGGTCAGATGATGGGGGAAGATGCATCTCTGATAACTTTAAAGAATTTTGTAACTCAGCTGGGATTACGAGGGAGTACACAGTTCCTTACAACCCTCAACAAAATGGGGTTAGCCGAAAGGAAAAATAGAACCATAGTAGAAGTAGCAAAAGCCATGATGCATTATCAAACCTTCATACCTCATTTTGGGCTGAAGCCTCCTGCACAATTGTTTATATCCAAAATAGATGTCCTCACTCTATCCTAGACAATAAAACCCCTGAAGAAGCATTCACTGGGATTAAACATGACATAAGCCATCTTAGGGATATTTGGTTGTCCTGTCTATATCCACATTCCTAAAGAGAAAATGTCCAAATTAAAGCCATTAAGAAAGAGTGGGATATTTGTTGGGCATAGTGAAGCATCTAAAGGCTACAGGATATACATACCTGGTCAAAACTTAACTGAGCTTAGCAAAGATGTAACTTTCCAAGAAGACATTGCTTTTAAAAGGTCTAAAGACATTATGGAAGTAGATGAAGTAAATTCTCAAGAAGATCCTGATCCTGAGCTTCAGAGGGAGACTTCTATAGAGAATGATATTGAACCACTGAACTCTACACTTGAACATAGATATTCAACCATTAATCATAAGAGACTACTCCGGGCAAGGGAAATAATTGAAGAAGCAAAGATCTATGGAGCTTTTGAGGGTACTTTTAGAGAAAGGAAGAAACCTAATAGATACTCTAACTATGTTGCTCTCATTAGTGAACTTATCAAATCTGAACCTTCAAATGTTGAGGAAGCACTCCAAAAGCAAGTATGGAAGGATGCCATGGTTGAAGAATACCAATCCATCATAAAGAATGATGTCCGGGACATTGTACCTAGACCTAAAGACAAATTAGTTGTCTCATCTAAATGGTTATTCAAAATCAAACATGCAGTTGATGGAAGTATTGAAAAACATAAAGCCAGATTTGTTGATAGAGGTTTCTCTCAGAGGGAAGGGATTGATTATGAAGAGACATTTGCCCAGTTGCTCGATACACCTTTGTCAGGGCTGTAATTGCTATTGCTGCATCTAAAGGATGGAAAATTCACCAGATGGATGTAAAGACAACTTTCCTTAATGGTATCATTGAAGAGGAAGTATACTTGGAACAACCAGAGGGACTTGTGATTCATGATAGTACTTCTCATGTTTGCTAGTTAAAGAAGGCTTTATATGGGCTCAAACAGGCTCCTCAAGCCTGGTATGAAAGAATAGACAACTATCTCTCCAAATTAGGGTTTCCAAGAATGAAGCAGACCCCAACTTATACTTTAAGGTAATAAATGGTGACATGTTGATTCTCATTTTATATGTTGACGATTTGCTAATCACAGGAGAAGATCATCTCATCACTAAATGCAAGCAAGACCTTGCTTCTGAATTTGACATGAAGGATTTGGGAATCTTACATTACTTCCTTGGCCTAGCACTATGGCAACAAGATAATTGCATTATCTTAAATCAAGGAAAATACACTATTGATATATTAAAGAGGTTTGGAATGATGGATATAAAACCTATGTCTACACCTATGGAGACAAACCTTCACAAACTCAAAGAAGCAACTTCAAAATCAGAATTAGCAGATCCTACTCTCTATCGTCAAATAATTGGGTCTTTAATGTATTTTTTCAACGCTAGACCAGACATTGGCTATGCAATAAATGCACTCAGTCAATTCATGTGTGAACCTAGAAAATTGCATCTGGTTGCAACAAAACACATCTTGAGATATCTATGTGGAACCATTGGACTTGGATTAAAATATGACAATGTTGACCTAAATCTCCATGGATATTCAGACTCAGATTGGGTTGGAAGTGTTTAGATCGAAAGAGTACTTCAGGATGCTGTTTTAGTTTAGGATCTGCTATGATATCCTGGTTCAACAAAAAACGATCCTCAGTTGCATAAAGCTCCACTGAAGCTGAATACATTGCCGCATCTATGGGAGCTCGAGAAGCAGTATGACTAAGAAAGCTATTGGTTGGACTGTTTGGACAAGCTCTGGATTCCACAATTATTCACTGTGATAATCAAAGTTGCATAAAACTTTCTATGAATCCCGTATTTCATGATAGGTCCAAACACATTGAGATCCCTTATCACTATGTTAGAGACATGGTGGAAAGAAATGTTCTTCAGTTGAGATACATTAGTACAAATGAGCAAACTTCAGATATTCTAACCAAGCCTCTCTCAAAGACAAAAGTTGATCATTTCAGAGGTAAGCTTGGTATGGTAAGAATGTAAATTTTTTAATTGAGGTTGAGCCTCAATAAATTGTAGTAATGATTTATATATGAGATATATTATATATAATTTTTATTATGTGAGTTATTACATAATCTTGTGGAAACTTCTTGAAAGGTGACGATCTTTCAACGAAGCTTATGGTTACTATTTTAAAGTGACGACTTTAACATAGTTTAACCTACTATCATGATGGATATCATATGGTTGATATTCGCTGACATATCATGATAGTTCATATCTCTTAATATACTATTAACCGAGTAGTGTACAACTACAATGAGTTGTATTATTGAGATATGTCATGGTGGATGTTCTAAGACATAACATCTGTGGATATGCCATGAAATGATATCTTCTCTGGTAGGCTTCATGAGACGTGTTGCTAGTGCACTTACCAGAAAAGATATGAGTATGGAGAATATCATATGGTTGATATTCTTGAACTGTCCATACTCTTGATGATACCGCAAGGTAACATCTGTTATGGTGGATGTCATTTTGATATTTCTGTAGACCATAACCCTCGATGTTGCAAAGAGGTAATTACGATACAACAGTTCATTGTATTACATGGATAGAAATCATCCTCACGAGCTAAGAGGGAGTGTTAATGGTTGTAGCTTTGATCAGATGATTCCAATCGATGAAATCAAATGCTTAAACTTTTGATATCTATCCTTCTTGATTATTATCATGGAGCATTATTGATGACAATTATTAAGATGACATATATATTATATATATACACAATATAAATATATGTATATATATGAGATATATTATATATACATACATACATATCTATGTTGTATGGGTACGCGAACCCACACCCCTAGGACGCGTACCCACGTCCCAAGTATTGGGTACACGTACCCAAATACCAGGTACTTAGTAGAGAGCATCATAGCTAAGAACCTTGATTAAAATTTCTGATTTCTGTTTCGGTTTTTTGTTTGCGTATTGTTAATGTTTGTAGTTTCAGTCATATGATCATTAGAATACATATAATATATGTTGGTTAATAATAATATAATATATATGTTATATTATTATTAATCATATGAAATTTAATATTTGATATTAAATTATTATATTATTCTTAATTAATAATTGATTGATGAAACATTATGATTAATTATAATTAATGGGAAGAGGCATGTCCTTTCTTATAAATAATAATGAATAGACATGTCCCATGAAGGGACATGTCTCTCCTATCCTCATTCCCAATATAAATGAAAGAGAGATTGTTGCATTTGGAAAATACATACAACATAGTGTTATTACATTTGCAGCTATCCTAAAAATTTAACATGGTATCAAAGCCAGACTGCAAATGTAAGAGAGTAGTTTGTTGATGGTGAATGTGTGACTGTCTGAGAAAATACAGTCTCAGGAAAATGACCATATCTCACAAATCCAACGTTGGATTTTTCTGAATTTCGGATATGTTAGTGAAAAACTATTTAGAGAATCTCACTGAAGAGATTAGAGAGAAATTCCTGGATTCAAAAGTTATGACGGAATGTGTACGGGTCTATGTGAAATTCCTAAAAGTGACTTTCATTAAAGAGATATATTAATTTGTTATGACCGTGGTCAAGCATTAACAAAGAAGAATGTATTCAAGGAAGTGTGTATCTTTCTAGAAAGAAAGAATTAATTATAGAGTTTCACCTCTCTTGGAGCAATCAATTCAATTCATAAGAAGACATGAGAATTGTTCAACGATATAAGAGTGGGAATTGTACATTGTGGGGGGAGAATAATATCTAATGTTACATTTCTATGCTTAGTGTGGGGAGATAATTCAACGGGGAGATGTCTCTCAAATAATATGATAAGGTGTTTTATGATTTGATGTAGATGGACCTTCATTGAAGAAACTTGTGTCAAGGATGTTGATGCGCAGATAAGTATTTATTATCTTTGAATATTACATTTATCTACTCATTATAGTCTCTCTCTCATCTGTATTTCTATACGTACTATAAGAGCTATTTGTCTTGAT
>MU223748.1:1653796-1687534 GCA_018584345.1 Thuja plicata
TTGGAGATTTGGCATTGATCAATGATCAAGCATCATAGATTCATACTATGAAATGATTTAGTTTTAGAATTATGTATATTTCTCTTATTTTTTGTATATATAATGCATATATATATATATACACTCATGAACCCATACGAATCCAAATCGCAATTTTTTTTTTTCACGAATCCACGAACCGGATTCGCGAACCTGAATCCGTCCCCGAACCCGAATCGGCAACTTAGCTAAGAATGGGAGTACCACATACACAATCAATTATCCCATACTGCAACAATTGGGCTGTTCAAAAACTTGTTTGTAATCCAGTGTTCCATGATTACATGCGACACATTAAGGTTCAGTGTCACTACATGTGTGAGCATGTTCAGTAACATGATATTTAGCTCCAGTTTTGCTCCATTCAAGGTCAATGTGCAAATATATCCACCAATCAGTTGCTTGTGAAATTTGAGTTTTTTCTGAAATTTCACTTGCACTCTTATGAATACGATTTGTTAAGGGGGAATGTTAGATTAATTGATTACAACAACTTAGAATAAACTATATAAGAAAGAGGTAGGTTAACCCATGCTATCAACTTGTAATAGCGTTGTTACATATATTGCTAGATTGTTCACATAGCATAGTTTGTTGCTGTGAAACTTTGGTAGTAAATGGTTGTCTGCAGCCATATTGATTGCATCTTGAGTAGAGTTTAAATATGTAACATCTTTGCTCATTATTCAAATTGGCTCACTATATTTTTTCCAGCATGAATTTACAACTTAGACCCAACATGCACACCTATATTTGAAAAATGGTCTGCATGTGTGTATGGGTATGTCTTTGTTTTCAAGGATGTGAATGCTTACACAGATTGGCCATGAAACATATGAGTTTCTAAAATTATAGTTGTATACCCCACACTTCCACTCATTTGCTTTTGCAAATTTGTTCTTGATTGATTTTGGTGTTGCAGGTGTTGATTGTTGGTCATACATGCGTTTCATCTCTAATATTTTCAACAGTCTGTGCTGCAGGAACATGCTACCAAGAGCTGTCACATATGACAGTCAGAGATATTTTTAGGGAGAACAGAAGCTTCTAAAATCAAGTGGATTTTTTATAAGAAAGATTGCTAATTGTGAGTCCAGGAAGAAGAAATACCAAGAAAATGGCAGGGCTTTTGGATCCAACCAATCTTGGAATTGTATCAAGTGGAGCATCCACTTCGGCACATGGAAAATTGGATGAGGCACATGGAAAATTGGAGGAGCCAGATCATTCTAGCAGTAACTGGTATTTTGGCAGAGAAGAAATTGAGAAAAATTCTCCATCAAGAAATGATGGAATTGATTTGAAAAGAGAAACATATTTTCGAAAGTCATACTGCACCTTTCTTCAGGACTTAGGCATGAGACTGAAATTGTATGTAATATTTGTCCTATTTGCATAAGCAAGGATTACTTTTCACCTGCATAAAAGTTTAATCTAATCTGTCTTATAGTAAATATCTGATTCTAAATTTATTCTAATGTATAGAGGGTTTTGTTTGTAATTCTTGTCAATGACTAGTTTCTTGTTCTCTTGTTGAAAAATGAATTAACCAATTTATATGTTGAACACCTGTTGAATGCAAATAATGCAATCTCAAGGTATGTCAAAATCAATTGCTTATTAATCAAAACATCTACCTATCTGGTTCTGTTTTATGTATGTTTCTTTGTTTAAATTCTATATCTGCACTTACACTGAAACTTTGCTTACAATTTTTTTGAAGTTTACATCTTGAAAACCCCTGTAATGTAGACTTTAGCTTGCAACCAAGTCTAGGTGATAGTGTGGCGCCACAAGGGTGATAGTGTGGCGCCACAAGTCATGTAGAAGTGGTAATCTACACTTCAGAAGTAATGTGACTTTTTTAAAATTGTTTAGCATGGTTTGAAGGGCAGCTAATATTTTTGTTTATTATTCTCTGACATTCAAGATAGTAGTTGTTTTTGCCAGGGTCTGTGTAAAGTTCTCGTTTCTTATTTGGAAATAGAAGCACCCTTAAGTGAATTTGATATTTACAGGGACAAATAGGCAAATGTACACAGTTAAACTAATACATCATGCGTGTAGACAGTCTAACTGCCTTATGATTAAATGAAGCAAGCTGTGGGGTGAAAGTAGTTGATGGCTATAAATTTCCAACTCAAAGGGCAAAGTGCCCTCCATATTTATGTTTGACTGTAATCCTACCACAGTAGCAGAGGCTCAAGGTCATATGTAATACTCAAGGAGTAGAGAATCTTGGGTGATCTGCTATGTATTATAATGACTGCTTTGCAATCAAAAACAAAAATTTACACAATGTAAATAAGAATCAAACATGTAGACTTTAACAAGATATAAAAAATAAAAAAAATGGTGCCTTAGTGAACCTATAGCGCACTGGGTCTAAAAGAATGGGAGCAAAATTTACTGTGTTGAGAAGTGTGTATCCTCTGCAAAGTATGAAGACATGGCACATAATTTAGTGAAAACTATGGGCAAACTCAAAACCATTTCCGAAGATTGGAGGGAAATCCAAAAGTAGAGGATTGAAACTAAATTAAAATTGAAGCGAAACAAAGAAATGAGACCAAAATTGTAGCTTGATATTTAAAGAAGCTGAAATTTAGCAAAATATGTAGAAGTAGCACCAAATCTCAAAATTTGGATTTGTTAATGACAGCAGAAATCTCTGGGTTAATGTGTTAGCATCCTCATCTCTGGTACAAATATTACTGGAGAGGTACTTCTGTGCTTTGTGTGTTGCCTGCCTGTGACTATTAGTAATACTGATTAACAATGTATAATGAGATAAAGGTAATAGAAGAAATGAAACTATTAATGGGAATTTACTCATCTTTGTTGACTTCACTGTATTTTAAATTCCCCTGAAAAATAAGCAAATGAGTTCAACCAAGCGGAAGCTCCAGTTACTTGCAACAGGAATAGCTTATTTTAGAAAATGCTGTTTGTAGATTGTGTCATATCTTCTCATTTACTTGTTGACAGGTAAAGAATGCTTTGGCAAGTTTGAAATACCTTCTATGTTCTAGATGCTTGTATGTTGACTAATAATTGAACATAAGCTTGATAGAATTTCTTAGGTCATCGAATCTTTTAAATAATAATAGTGGGGATCTGTAGGGACCCAGCCTGGACCCCAACTCTTTGAACTAGAAAAATAAGTCACAGTCCAAAGTACTACACGAACAACCAAAATGCAGCCATAATCAATCCACACAAGTGGTGGTAGGTCGAGAAAACAAGAAGAAACCAGACAGTAACCAACTATAACTAGAAACTGACCCAACAAAGAACTCAGCACTAGGGCGTGCGAGTTTTGAAAAGCTCCAACAAGAAACACCGGCTTCAAATCTGAGACATTTCTTTCTGCTTGTCATACGGTTATTCCAACCCTCAACCATCACAAACACTGTTTTTAGTTTTACCATGCCATCTCCACCAGAAGACCTAAAGCTTCAAATTTGATACCATGAATAATTTGTAGTGTTTGGAAACTCTATGTAGTTTACTACAAATAAAAGAGAAAGCATATACGTGCTGGTAATGTAAAGCGAGCTACAATTATGAGAAACCAACAAGAATTTAAAATCTGAGCATAAATCTTGACAAAAGCTATTAAAATCTCTACATGCTTATTTGCCACATGCAACTCTTCCTCTATTGGAGTAAGTTCAACTTTGTTCATGTTAAGTTTTAGGATAGCTGCAAATGTAATAGCACTCTATGTTGTATGTGTTTTCCAAATGCAACAATCTCTCTTTCATTTAGGTTGGGAATGAGGCTAGGAGAGACATGTCCCTTCATGGGACATGTCTATTCATTATTATTTTTAAGAAAGGACACGCCTCTTCCCATTAATTATAAGTTAATCAATCTTATAATGTTTCATCAATCAATTATTAATTAAGAATAATATAATAATTTAATATTGAATATTAAATTTCATATGATTAATAATAATAGCATATATATTATATTATTATTAATCAACATATATTATATGTATTCTAATGATCATACGACTGAAGCTACAAACATTAACAGTTCACATTGACACAGGCACTCTACATTAGTCTTTACTTCCTCAATGTAGTGTCCCCTCAATAAAGTCTCAATTGAGACAAATAAATAATATTAATTATTTAATATTAATTATCGTCTCAAAGATTAATATTAAATAATTAATTGTAATAAAATAATCTTAATTATTTAAATATTAGTAAATAAACACAAACTAATATTTAAATAATTAATTGATTATTGTTGAGAAGTTCTTCCATGGGAAAACAAGTTATTTACAGGAATTATTTGTTTTTAAATAAGTGTTCTCGGGAATGTAAACAGAGAGTTGGAGTTTATGAAAGTTTTGAATATATCGGAACGGGAGCCAAGCAATCATTCATCAATGAAAGACTTGACCTATCGATTGGAAGGAAGATTGTCAGAAAGTGGTAACGCATTACCCAGTTGATTCTCAGAAGAAACTCAATTAATCCAAGGAGGCTTATAAAGAAGAAATTATTCAGTTCCTGTCGATACCAATAGAAGGGAGTTTGTCGTTTCTGAAAGACACCGTGTTAATTTTGTCCAGACTGTACATCTCTCTTGTTGACGGGCTTTATATTTGGAGACAAGGACAAATACGAACGGACTGCTGGCGTTATGAAGCATTGAAGCAAGACGTGAGGATTGTGGAAGATGTCTGACTTGTGCAGTAAACAAACAAGTAGGTGACTTGTGTATTCCGCCAGAATTGATTTAAGTGCCGGATATCTTCCATACCGTAAGAAAGGTGGCAGTGTTCCATCAGGGAGACTGATAAATACATAGTGTGGGAGTCTGTAGGATCCTCTCCATTGGCAGAAGCAGTTCCGAAATACAGTGTCAGACAACACTGACAGTATTTCGGCTAAACAACACAGAGTAGAGGATCAGGTGGCAATACAGAGAAGGAACCTGGCTTTGCGGTAAATGATCACTATAAAAAGGTGCACCAATAACTCTTAAGCTGTCTGAGAATAGACTGTAATTTTTATTGAATGAATATGAATTCTGGTCACAAGCATAAAAATGAATTTTATCGAACTCTGCATATTGTGTTTGAAAACTGGTTTTGTGATATTCAAGTATATTGAAATTAGTGAAATCTGTCCACAAATGCATTCTGCACTTTCAGTTTAAATTCTGGTTTGAGTTAATGTGTTAATAATAAGAACAAAATAAATCTGGCATTTTACGTTGGTATCAGAGCTGTGCATCCTGCCAGCTTGGGGTTTGAAATAGCATGAGCAAACCAACCCATACATCTTATCTCAGCAAAATTAAATCAACTCCAGAACTAGAAATAGAGGAAGAAAACATTATGGGGGAACAACCAGAAAACAGCACCAGAACTTTGATCACTGAATTGGCTAGAGTTCAACAGGAGTTACAGGAAAATCTTAACAGGCTAAGTGACGTAATGGATCAATTTATAACTGCTACTATAAATCAGAATCAAAACAATGGGGGAAATAATGGGGGTCATCATGGTAGAGAAGAACAGTCAGTAAACAACAACCAGCCAGAAAGAACAGATACAGGTCATACGAGGCCTTCCATGCAAATTTTACTCCTAGGGACAGACAGCCAGAGCGTGAGCCTTCTTTTTGTGAATTACAGGATGAAATTTTGAATGACTGGAGAATGTTGGGAGGAATTCCGGTCTGAAATGACTTTTAGAGAGTAGTATGATGTCAGGATGAAACATAGATCACACAGGAGTAAAAATCAGCACAGTAAACCGCAAAGAAAGATAGGAAAGGTTTCAATACCATATTTTGATGGGACTGGGAAAACTACTGCCAGGGCTTGGGTTCAGGAATTAGACACATATTTTCAGTTGAATTCCATGCTAGAGGATGAAGCCATTAAATATGCTGCGTTACACCTGGATGGCACTGCTCATGAATGGTGGCATCACGGACAAATAACTTTGGGTCTTAACCGTGTAGACACCTATGCAGAATTCACTGCATGTCTTATAGACTGATTTGATCAAAAGATCCTGAACTACATCTTAAAGAACTGACACAACTCAAGCAATGGGGTACAATGGATCAACATATAGCCTAATTTGAGAAACTAGCTATGTTAGTAACTGAAATTTCTGAAAGGCACAAAACAAATATATTCATTGATAGGTTAGCAGATTACTTGAAGGGTTGGGTCAAATCATTAAACCCACCTACCTTACAAAATGCAATAGAAAAGGCCCGAGAATTAGAACCAACATCAAAGGGAAGAAGTCAATACAAGGGTCCCCCACCTAAACAGGACAAAGATAAGCAACCATTTGTCAAAAACACACCTCCCAAGAACAAGCTAGATATTGAAGAACACAATGAACTGATAAGAAAGAATCTATGCTTCAACTGTAGGGAATCATGGGAACCAGGTCACAGGTGCATGGGAAAAGGGAAAATACATTATATTGAAGTGATTTCTAATAGTGAGGAAGAAGAAAACACAGATATGAGTCATATTAATGAAACAAACAAGGAACAAGAACAGGAACAGGACACAAAACATTGAATAATAGCTTCTATGTCTGGTACTCAACATTATAATGTTTTTCGAGTACAAGGTGTAATGCAGGGGCAACAAGTCATTTTTATGTTGGATAGTGGCTCAACTCATAATTTATAGATACTGCGTTAGTTGCTAAATGTGGATTACCAACAATAGAACATGAGGGATTTGATGTTAGAGTAGCTGGTCGCACTAATCTAATTTCTACACACAAAGTTCCTCAATTGAAAATTACTCTTGGAAATTCCACTGTAACTGATGATTTTTATGTAGTTGATTTGGCTGATAAAGATGTTATTATGGGAATACAGTGGATGGAATCTTTGGATGAATATACACAGAGCTTTAAAAGACTAGAATTTTCCTTCAAGGTAGATGGGAAAAAGGTAGTTCTTAGATTTATGTCTAATGGTGGTCCCAGGATCGTATCTGCAAACAAGATGGAAGCCATTTTTAGTCATGGGGATGTTGCATGGTTAGCACAGTGTTTGATTTCTACTAAGGTAACAGGTTTTGAATCTAGACACTATCATGATGATTTATTAGAAGTATTGGATAGTCACAGTATGGTTTTCAGTGATATACCTCCAGGTAGGCCACATGATAGCGGTTTTGAACATACAATAGAACTTGAAGATGCTGACAAACCTGTCATTACTACTCCCTACAGGCATCCCAAGAAATTCAGGGATGAGATAGAAAAGGCTATTAAGGAATTGTTGAACATGGGACATATCAAACTGAGCTCAAGTCCATTTGCATCGTCCGTGGTACTAGTGAAAAAGGACAAGATTCTCAGAATGTGCATCGATTACTGTGCTCTCAATAAGAAAACCATAGTTGGCAAACTTGTAGAGTACTCGACGAGTTTTTTAGACTTTAACTTGCAAGAAAGACTCGCTGAGATTTTCTAAAAAACTTGGTGAGTCTTTTGGAAAAACTCGGCCGCCATTGTGCATAATCGCATAAAGCAAAAAAACCGACACAGTCAAGTTCATTTTTATGTTGAGAGAGGGAAAAATAACTCTTGAGGGGCGTTGCCCCTCAACCCCATCTTGGGGGCGTTGCCCCAAACCCCTGTTGAAAAAATCTGGGGGGAAATTGCGCCGATAGAAGTGGGGAAAAATTAACCTTCGAGTCTAATTAGGCTCCATATAACAACAAAGTCATGCCCAGTGCAGGCTTCTAGGACTAGACCCTCTAGTTGTACCTCTCCCTTAGTTTTTACTAGAGCTGGGAAGAGGAAGATGTAATTGTAAATTTGTAATGGTGTATTTACTTTTAGTTTTTCAGAAACTATTTACTATTTTGCTAAAAGCCATCAACATTCCTCATGAGAATGCAATTTTGTACCCACTTTGCGTTTAAATATATCTAGATTCAGCTTGTTTCTTTTGTGTTCTCATTAATTGATTCCTTGGATGCATCTTCTCATTGAATTTTGCAAAAAAATGCATTTCTAATTAAATTTAAGCAGTTTTTTCAGTTCTTGAGTTTTTTGCCGAGTTTTTCCCGATTTTTTTTCAGGCCTTGGCAAGTTTTTGCCGAGTCCGAGTTTTCCAACTATGAAGAAAACTATTAAAAACAGGTATCCAATTCTCCGAATTGATGAATTATTACATGAATTACATGGTGCAGTTTATTTTTCAAAAATAGATTTGAGATCAGGATATCATCACTTTAGATTACAGGAGCAAGATGTGCATAAAACAACTTTTAGTTGTCATTATGGCCATTATGAATTTTTGCTTATGCCTTTTAGTTTAACTAGCGCTCCAACAACATTTCAGTCCTGTATGAACCATATTTTTAACCAACAGTTGAGGAAGTTTTTGCTTGCTTTCTTTGATTATATTCTTATTTACAGTAAAACTTGGGAAGATCATTTGAAACACATTGACGAGGTTTTGGGAATTATGGAAACACAATCTCTCTATGCAAAAGCTTCTAAATGTGAATTTGGGATGACAAAATTTTTGTATCTTGGGCATATCATTAGTGCTAAGGTTGTACAGGTTCATCAAGAAAAAATACAAGCCATTTTGGATTGGCCACCACCACGGAACGTTTCTGATCTGAGAGGATTCTTTGGCGTATGCAGCTATTACAGGAGATTTGTCAGAGGATTCTCACAGCTTGCAGCTCCGTTAACTAATCGTACTTAAAGGGGGGAGCTTTCAGATGGACTCCGAAAGAAGCGGAACTGGTTTTTTATAAATTAAAAGAGGTGATTAGTTCTTGTCCTGTACTTGCTCTTCCAGATTTCAACCAGCCCTTTGTTTTAGAATGTGATGCATCAGGTGATGGAATAGGGGCAGTCCTAATGCATAATAGACATCCCATTGCATATGAAAGCAAGAAACTCAAGGATAATGAGAAATTGTACTCCATTTATGATAAGGAAATGCTGGCAATTATGCATGCACTGGCTAAATTCAAGCAATATTTAGTTGGGGGAAAGTTTGTAGTCCGTACAGATCATAAAAACTTGAGGTATTTTCTTGGACAGAAGGATCTGAATGATCGCCAACAGAAATGGATCAGCAAGATCCAATCATACGACTTCAAAATTGAGTATGTAAAAGGTAAAAATAATGTAGTAGATGATGCATTATCTAGAAGACCGACAATCAATTCTTTATCAGTAGTCACAGCTGATTGGAAATCTCTTTTATTGGTTGAATATTCTAAAAATTCATTTGGGTGTGATTTAATGGATGGAAACATACAGGATGAGAGGTATAAAGTTGTAAATGATATTATTTATTATAAAGACATGATTTATTTAGTGCCAGGTTCTAAACTTAAGGAGAAGATTTTACTATCAGTTCATGATATTCCTTTGGCCGGGCATCCAGGCTACTTCAAAACTTATCGGCAAATCAGGGAAAGATTTACTTGGAAAGGTTTGAAGGACGATGTTTTGCGATATGTAAAGGAATGCATTACTTGCCAACTAAATAAGGTAGAGCATACTTATCCAACAGGTTTATTACAGCCTTTGCCAATTCCAGAACAAAAATGGGAAAGTATATCGATGGATTTTATCACTGGCCTGCCAAAATCTCAAGGTAAGGATTGCATTTTTGTTGTAGTGGATTGATTAACCAAATTTGCATTTTAATATGCTATCACTACAAAATATAAAACATCACAAATTGCAGAACTATTTTTCAGAGAGGTATTCCATTTTCTTGGTTTACCAAAAACCATAATAAGTGACAGGGACAACATGTTTCTTAGTATTTTTTGGGAAGAGTTGTTCAAGTTGACAGGAATAGAGCTGACCCTAGCACTAGCTACCATCCTCAGACAACTGGCTAGATAGAGAGTTAATAAGTGGGTGGAAGGGTATCTCCGCAACTATGTGGCTGGACATCAGAAAGCATGGGTGAAATGGCTCCCACCTGGGTGAATATTGTTATAATACTACATATCACATGTCCATTGAAATGTCACCTTTTCGAGCATTATATGGCTATGAGGCTTTATCTTTTGTTGATATGGCTTGGGAAATAGTAAGGCACCAAATTCCAGGGATTGGTTACAAGAATGTCAGGACATTTTGAAAACGCTCAAGGATAACTTGCAGTGCGGACAAAACCAACAGAAGATTTATGCTGATGATAGAAAACGAGTCGAGCGAAGTTTCGAGGTTGGAGAGTTGGTATATCTCCGCCTGCAACCTTATTGCCAGTCAGTCTTCACTTAAGAGAAGTGGGCGCTGAGAAATTAAAACCCCGTTTTTATGGCCCTTACCAGATTATCAAGAAAATCAGTGAGGTAGCATATGAATTGGATCTGCTAGAAGGGAGCCGAATACACAATGTGTTTCATGTATCATGTCTAAAAAAGGCATTGTCACAACAAGTGATAGTGTCAGAAGATCTACCTCCGCTGGATGAAGAGGGAAAGTTGGATCTAATTCCAGATGAAGTCTTGGATACCCGTGAGCGGAAGTTAAGGAACAAGTCTATCAAAGAGTATTTGATTTATTGGAAGAATTTATCTGCAAATGATGCCACATGGGAAAGTGAACAAGTTCTTCAGCATCCAAACTTAAGGTTGCTTGTGGGTAAGCAATATGGGGAATGGGAGACTGTAATGTCCCCTCAATAAAGTCTCAATTGAGACATAAATAAATAATATTAATTATTGTCTCAAAGATTAATATTAAATAATTAAATTGTAGTAAAATAATCTTAATTATTTAAATATTAGTAAATTAACACAAACTAATATTTAAATAATTAATTGATTATTGTTAAGAAGAAGTTTTTCCACGGGAAAATAAGTTATTTACAGGAATTATTTGTTTTTAAATAAATGTTCTAAGGAATGTAAACAAAGGGTTGGAGTTTGTGAAAGTTTTGAATATATTGGAATGGGAGCCAAGCAATCATTTGTTAGTGAAAGACCTGACCTATTGATTGGAAGGAAGATTGTCAGAAAGTGGTAACACATTACCCAGTTGATTCTCAGAAGAAACTCAAATAATCCAAGGGGGCTTATAAAGAAGAAATTATTCAGTTCCTGTCGATACCAGTAGAAGGGAGTTCGCCGTTTCTGAAAGACACCGTGTTAATTTTGTCCAGACTGTACATCTCTCTCTTGTTGACGGGATTTATATTTGGAGATAAGGACAAATACGAATGGACTGCTGGCGTTATGAAGCATTGAAGCAAGACATGAGGATTGTGGAAGACGTCTGACTTGTGCAGCAGATTCGGCCAGTACACGCACACAGTAAACAAACAAGTAGGTGACGTGTGTATTCCGCCAGAATTGACTTAAGTGCTTAATATCTTCCATACCGTAAGAAAGGTGGCAGTGTTCCGTCAGGGAGATTCTGATAAATACACAGCGTGGGAGTCTGTAGGATCCTCTCCATTGGCAGAAGCGGTTCCCAAATACAGTTTCGGACAGCACTGACAGTATTTCGGCTAAACAACGCAGAGTAGAGGATCAGGTGGCAATACGGAGAAGGAACCTGGCTTTGCGGTAAATGATCACTATAAAAAGGTGCACCAATAACTCTTAAGCTGTCTGAGAATAGGCTGTAATGTTTATTGAATGAATATGAATTCTGGTCACAAGCATAAAAATGAATTTTATCGAAATCTGCATATTGTGTTTGAAAACTGGTTTTGTGATATTCAAGTATATTGAAATTGGTGAAATTCTGTACACAAATGCATTCTGCACTTTCAGTTTAAATTCTGCGTTGAGTTAATGTGTTAATAACAAGAGCAAAATAAATCTGGGATTTTACACTCAACATGTTCCATTTCACCTCAGCCACCATGCATTTATTGGGAGGAGAAGCAAAAGCTTCAGTTAACCTTAACTTCCATTGATTGAACAACCCCGTTCGAGCTTCTTGCAAAAATCAGCAAAAATGGTGGATTGAGACCAGAAGGGCATGTTACTAAGCCCTCTTCCCAAAAAATATTCTTCACTAGATTGAGCATCATAAAATTAGGGTGTCAAAAGATCTTTGGGTGGTGGTTAGAAACATGACTGTCAAAGGGGATCTTCGGAGCACTGTACTTCTTGCATGTTGTTAAACCTGCTGAAATCAAAGCATTAGTATGGAAAACTGGACCAAACTCAAAACTTACACCATGTAAAAAGTAGCCACACCCAAAACAAAAGCAACCATGTAAAGCCACTAAACAGTTTGCTGCGGGGAGAGTGTAGGGAAGCCAAAGAAAACACTGATGCTCATGTGCTTGCCATGTCTCTTGTTAAAGACCAAGATAAAATCATTGTTAGATTAGAAACATGACTGTCAAAGGGGATCTTCGGAACACTGTACTTCTTGCATGTTGTTAAACCTGCTGAAATCAAAGCATTAGTATGGAAAACTGGACCAAACTCAAAACTTACACCATGTAAAAAGTAGCCACACCCATAACAAAAGCAACTATGTAAAGCCACTAAACAGATTGCTGTGGGGAGAGTGTAGGGAAGCCAAAGAAAACACTGATGCTCATGTGCTTGCCATGTCTCTTGTTAAAGACCAAGATAAAATCATTGTTAGAATTTGTCATGTATAATCTACTCAATACCTAATTTATATGAGCTAATCATAAAACTAAGAAATAGAATAATGGAGCTAATTTACAAAGAGAAATTTACCAAAGTATAGGTTTCTTGGATTCATGAATCAAGGAGATGACATGTGTAAGAAGTGACAGTTTAACTCCCAATCATTCTCAATCAGGATGGGAGTAGCATGATAGACGGAATATAAGTCAACCTAGACTAGATAAGTGTCAATCAAGGGCATAAATCAAGGTGCATGACTAATTGACATGACTACCTAAGTGTACCTAAATGGAGTGAATAATTAATATAAAAATGGTAATTTTTACGCCGAAAAACATTGTACAGTGAAAGCTTGGGCTTTGGTAACAAAAATAAATCTGCAGGATGAATTTGACGTTTGCATGACTGTTTGAAGATTCTTTATGTCAGCTTCAGCTGTCTTGGCACCACCACCACATCACCTGCAATGCATGACATCAACCATGCTGCAGACCTCACAGGTTCCTCATTCACATGACCTTAAACATTCATTCATCCCTCAATCTTCCTGACCATTCTCCTCCCTTATTTGCACCTGAACTTGAAATGGTTTCTAAATTAGAAATTGAATTAGAATGAGAATGAGAGCAATAATTGCATATTTCATATCCTTTTTAAAAGGCAGGAAACAGAAGGTTTTGTCACAAGCAAGATTTGGATAAAACAACTTCAGATTTGAAGCTTACCGCAAGTCCTTTATTTCTTACAACCTCGCCCTTCAGAAAACCCCAGTTGAAGTGCAGAGCCTCTCTGATGGTCCACCCAGGATGTTACAGCAGAAGAAGACCTCAGATATGGGTTCAGATCGCCTTCTGTTTGTTAAAAAAAAGTGGTCTTGCCTTTCGATCAAGCAATATTTAATCAATACCTCATTTATAGTAAGGTAGTAAACAGGGTTGCTGTGCCGACTGCTGGGCTGCCATGGATGCTTAATAATGCTTCCGGGAATGTGCATTTGGGGGCTGTGGTGTTGCTGCAGCTGCTCTACAGATGTTCCCGCCTTTCGAATTGCTTCCTCACCTATGTTTTGCAGCCACCAGACACTCTTGCTTATCTTGCCCACAGGTTTGGAGTCAGCATGCAGAATATTGAGGCTGTAAACAATATTGCCGATCCCTATGTCTGGAACCGTTTACTACTTACCTTTGAATTCAATATATTTTTTGATGTTAGATTATAATTTATGCATATTTATGAAGGGAATAAAACACCTGCAATTAATTTAGAAACTAATCTAGATAAATTGTTGGAATAGATTATTTATACTTGAAGGGATCTGAAAGGGGGATGAAATAATAAATAATAATTGTGTACCCTAGAGTTTGAGATGGAAAATGTTGTGATAAATGATGTAAATTACTAAATTGGGTTTCTATTGTACTAACTTCAACTTTGTGGAAGGTTTTCCTTTGTAGAATATAGAGAATTCAGAATTCTGTTGCATGCATGTAGGTTCATTGGTGAGGCAATTTTGTTTTAAAATGAAATCTCTTGGCATACTTTACATAATTTAAAAGAAATTTAGGTATGCTAGTTTTAGCCTAGCGAACTAACAAGAATTTAGACTGGTGGAAATATTTAATTACTCTAACAATTAATATGGTTTACATCTATAAACTTTAGAATGACCAAAACATAATATGATATCTTCATACCACTCCACATGGGAAAGCTAATTTGAAAGGTGTATTTTCAGACGCTAGCTACCATATTCAAGGCGATTTCTTATTACTTAGAACGGCTTCCAGCCCTTCACATTTCAGCACCCTCAAGCTCACTGATGAGAAAAAAGGCATTAGATCTATGCCTTTGTTTGGTTGCAAATCCAGCAATCTAGACTAGTGAAAGTATTTAATTAGTCTAACAATCAATATGGTTTACATCTACACAACTCCAGAATGATCAAAACATCATATGGTATCTTCACACCACTCCACATAAGAAATCTAACTTGAAAGGTGTACCTTGAGACTCTAGCTATCATAATCAAGGCGATTTCTTATTACTTAGAAGGGCTTCCAACTCTTCACATATCACCACCCTCAAGCTCACTGATGAGCAAAAGGGCATTATACCTATCTCTTTGTGTGGAGGCAAATCCAGCACACTATTACATTCAAAACAGCAATACACAAAAGCACATGAACTCAAAATTTTTGACTAAGGGAAAAAATGTCTTCGAATAAACTGGAAAGTTCAATTAGGGCAATAAGCTTTCTACAATTGCCAAGCAACATTAGCATAAGCATCCTTGACCAATACTTTCCTATTCCCTTTAGCTTTTGCCAAGGCTCTAGTCTAGCTATCATTTTCTCCCATTAGCTTTGTTGTTGGATTTGTCCCCCCAAAGAGGAACATTTTTATCAAAAAAGAACTCTAGATCCGTTCTAGATATCAACACCGGCTCCCATTGGGCTTGGGTTTCCCCTAGAAGGCCTATTGAAATTCAAGTTGAAGAACCATCATGTGGAGATAACCATTTACCTTTTACTAAAATCTATTTTTTTAACTGATAAGTGGTAACCTATCAACGGGAGAGCATAAAATTCATAGAATTATGCTTCTAGATTAGGCACAAAGAGTTCAACTGCCTTATTTGTCTATCATTTAGCATTACTCTTTTTTTTGATTCAATAATTGCTCTGGCAGGTAATGTAGATTTTCTATCAGGCCCTTTTGATGTGTTCCTCCCTTGTTTGAGGTTCCAACTCCAAGAAGCAAACTAAATGTTCCTCTTTTTTAATGAAATGTTTTCTATTGATTTAGAAACTCAGAACTGCATAGCTTTAGTGTTATAAAAAATCTGCTTGCAACTTGACAGCATCCTCCAAAGGTAGGATTGTTGGGAATTTACAAAAAAGATTGTAATTCGAAAATAAGATATCTACCAGAAACAAAATTAATCTTTAGTTGTGAAGCCAATACAGTTTATAGGCATGCAAAGGCAAGTTAGTGTGAAAGAAGGAAAGGAAGTTATTGTGAAAGAAGGAAAGCAAGTTATTGTGAAAGAAGGAAGGCAAGTTAGTGTGGAAGTTGACCAGGGCAGTTGAGAAAAAGATCTTCCTCTTCTGTGAAAATATAGAAAATGGTTTCAAGAATCTGCTGAATGACAAAAAATAGAAAATTCACAGGAGGGCTGGCTGTTAATAAATCTGTTAGGAAAGATCCATAGTGCATTGTTGGAATGGAGGAAGGTTCAACAATGGAATCAAAGAAGAACAGCTCTCGTGGCTTGCATCGTGGCTTATTGGGGCTTGTAGAGCAAAAGAATGGGTGAAACATGACAGAATATCACCCTGATCATGGCAGATTCCGGGCAATCTAAGATCCGCTCTAATGTCCACAAAACTGCATAAGTATAGGACTTGAAACTGTGGCAGCAGGCTCTAGCTTTGCCTATGATATTTATTAGGGGATGGCTGATCATTGTTCTGGAATGGATTTTGACCACTTTAAATTCTGGGCCACTAGGAAATCCTTGAGTGATTTATATCATCATCAGGGAAGAGAATAAATTTTGCTGTTTAGTGAATTTGGTTTATGTATTGAAAAGGGTCCAGGGATGATAAAATTTTCTGCTTGAGACTAAAAAAGTGTGAACGGGCTTGGGCTAGTGGTTAGTCCTCCCTTTCCTGGCAGGTTGAGCCCCATGTTTCACTGGTTTGAGGGGCTGTAGCAGTGTATGGCAGTTTAATGTAGTTCTTTCCTTTTTTTCTTATGGCCATGGAGTGAATTCCCCAGTTTGGAAAGAAATATTATATAGTTATTGCGGCCAATTTGGACAGGCCACACGTCCTGGGAAATAAAGTATTTGCAGCCAGGTGTTTGTTCAGGGCAAAGAGGATTGATGTATTTATCAACTTGTAGCTGTGAGGTGTCTTTTATTTGCCTGGAAGGCCAAGGAGCAGACTAGACCTTGGCGAGTGCAATTATATATAGGAACATGCAGATTATCATGTTGTTTAATATCTTTTTCCATTGAAACTAATGCATGAAACTCAGTTAGCATGTCATTGTTTTAGTATGTCCTCTAATACTGTGGTAATCTTTTGACAGATGCAGGCTGTACATTTCTGGTTTACAGAGTAGTGGCAACCATCACAGTGACTGTCATTATGGTAGTAATCAAGTTTGTGGTTGAATTCTTATCTAATCCAGGTCATTGTTGTCCCCTGATTTCTTTAACCTATATAAAAATCAAAGGTTCTATGAAACATTTGCAATTTCTGGAAGGGGTGATCTTTCCTCTTTGTTCACTGATCCACTCATTTGACTCATTCATTATGGAGGTCTTTATTCATTACCCTAGCCATAGTTACTCAAAGTGTCGGAACTTGTCCACAGAATTTGCAAGTGCTAGACAGTAATACTTGTCGTTGCACTTGGAATGTCATTTCTTTGAGAAAAACCTGGAGGTTTTGGAGCTAGCAGGTGATTTTTATTACTAGATTTTGGAGGGGCTCTGATGTGGGTGGGATCCTTTATGCATTATCTGGCCTGTTTGTGAACCCATTAATAAACGTTGATCAAAATGAGGTAAACAAACCCTTTATTGACTTTATAAAATCCATACTAAAAGATATCAACACCTAGGAATTTCTCATCAGCTATATGCTCTAAGGTTTGGTGCAACTCTATCAAGAGTTGGTGGAACACATTGCGCATTGAAGGTTGAAAGTTCATGCTAAATGATATCTATGCATTTATACGTGGTCATGTTTCTCCAAATTACTGATCAGCATGGAACACCATTTTGTACTAAGGCACAAGTTTTCAAGACTAAGAGGCTAGATTAACTTGAACATTGATATGATTCTATTTGTGAATGTGTAATTTACATACGAGAAGTCTATATTTATAGGTGAAAATGTTACATGTGTAATGTTTTCAACTCCTATGTTGTGGCATTCAATTTTTTCTCCTTTTTAATTTTTTTTAGTCTACCCTTGAATAATTCTACTTGGTTATGTATCTTAGTGATTTATAACCTAACTATAGCTACAACTGATTATAATTCATTTCTTCATCATTTCCTTTCTGCATAGAGTAGTTTTTCTCCAATTTCTACATGAGATTTGGGAAATTCTAGGAATGTTTCTGGTAAAATCACTTGGTCTGGATCATAATAACAACTTTATAGATTACAAGTTGAGAAGGAAGATTGAGGAGAAAGGCATTAGTTTTGGTAGCTTTGAGAATAATGTAAGGTCTGTATTTGAAGGGTTTCAACTAGTAAGTTTATTCACTTAGAAGTCCTTGCTTATCCAAATGAAGCCAAACATGAGCAATTTAGAAAGAATGAGGAGCTCGTTTTTAAATGTCTTGAATTTTGTGTGAATCTTGGCCAAAGTGCACAAACAATAAAACTCTCTTATCTGCTATTGCGATGTATCTGCAATAAGAAGAGCAAGGAAAATTTTATAATGTGGTAAGGTTCATATACTACATGGACTTTCAAAGGAGGATGCTTCACTTGTAAATATGTTGAATGACAAGCAACTAACTGTCCCATTATTTGCTCTTTGGAGGAGAACTGGGTAGAGCATGGATTGATGTGTGATTAACAAGCTCATTCTGGCCATTAGTTTGTGGATGAAATTAACTGGGGAAGTGCAACTAAAATTCAGAAGCTTCAACAGTGATCACAAAAAATGACTCAAGAAGAGCGATTGCAATTGTAAAATGATAGTTAATGATTGCCTGAATTTGGTCCAAACATGCTTGAAGAACGTATCTTCCACTTTTGGTTCATTAATGGTCTTTGTACATGGCATAAAGATTGTTATTTTATAAAACTGACTAACAATCACAAAGGCATTTTCATGCTGGCATTAAGTATTTTAGTGTTTAGCGGGTCACTAATGAAATTCAAGGAAATGGGTTCTCAAGGTTGTAGATAATGTTGATGGTTGACTAATCCAGCCTTTGAGTTAGAAGACTTGAGAATGATTGCAAAGAGAGCACCGAAGGGTGTAATATTTAACCTGTTTCCATATGGAAGGTCAATAAAAGTAGCATTGAAAGTGCTACAAGCTCTTCTGTATGCCAAAATATCTAACAGAGGACATGCAGGCTTCCTTCAGGAAAAGTCGACAAAAAGGGCCCAAGGAAGTGCGAAGTTGAGTAAACTTATACAACAACCTATCCTTTAAGCTTTAGTCAAGGAAACGTGTCTAGTTCATCACCAAAAGTGCAAAGCTTCAACAATCAGACTAAGAATCTGTGGAGTAGAGATCTTCCCTTTCACCATAAGCTGCACACTAAGTAGCTAGGATGCTTATGTACGGAGGAGGATGGCTAAGATTTCTGTGATTTTATTTATATGCTGATGTTGAACGTAAGATGTCCATTCGAAATAGCTATATTTCAGTACCCAGGATGCTTATGTATGGAGGATGATAACAATGAATTCTGCCACTTCATCAATCTGCATTTTTACCAAATGAAAATGTTGTGTAAGATGCCAACTTGAAATAATTATCTCTTTACCAAGAAAATAGTGGCAGCACTGCTAGAGAACTTTGACCAAGGCATATAATTTCTTTTTGTAGGTATTGTAATTGAGCATAGCTTGTAACAATTCCTTGGAATATTAAAACTTCGATATTTTCCACCCACTTAGGTAATACTCCTATGGCGGCATATTGGTAAGTTTTGATCTCAAACTTAAATGTTTGTGTCAAATTAGGGATAACAAGTGCTGGATTGGAGCAAAGCCCTTTTCAAATGGCTAAATGTTTGAGTGATGTGTGTTCTAGTTCAGATCTTTTTGACTAGTGAGTTGATGTAGACAGGGGGCGAAATGCTAATAATCATGAGTACATTTTTGATAGAAATTTTATACCAAAATTTTGAAGATATGAAATGTTTAATGGAGTGAGCCACTTTTGAAGGACCTATACCTATGTCTGCATGTACTCTGTGGTCGTTAATGAGGAACGCTAGTATTTAATTGAGGTAAGTCTAAAGGACTTAATTGTGTAGACTTGATTGAAGATGCTGTTGGCAAAGATCTAAAAGTATTTGCACATTGGCAAGTTGGCAGTTACAGGTCTTGCTGTAGACCAAGATGGAGTAAAAGATCACAATAGAATGTGTGAGGTGCATGGATGAGTTCAAAAGATGTAAACAACCACTCATAGCATCTAAAATTGGTCTTGAAATTATCTTGCAAGCATCACAGTGATCCATTCAGACTTGGTGGCATCTAAAAGTCAAATCAATATTTAGTGAAGTACTCCGGTCAAAACCATTTTCAAGTTCAATTGACTATTCTATTCTTTTGTACCAATGCATATCTTTGCACATATACATTATTATTTTCTGATTGGTAAATTGCAACCAGAGAGATTTGCTCCCATATATGTTAAATCAAAAAAGATATTATACAGTTTGTAATTTGTCTAGTTTGAAAGAAAGTATGTCTAGAAACCAAGTGATAGACAAAATCCTTGTGGTTACAGATATTATGTATATACAACTAGTTATCTAATTCTATCTTTATCACTAGAGATGAAAGACTTGTTACTTTAACTTCTCAGCTAGGACAAGCAGCTCTGATACAACTACCAGCTTGACCAAGCCAAAACTTGTTTTAGGAAGGCTGCCCTTTTAGTTGTCTCATGCCATCGCAATGAAATGATCTTAGACCACGATTAAAAGATGAAGGGGTACCATTCCACAATATCCCCTTTGGTTTCAAGCTGAGAAAAGTCTGTAGGGAGAGAGACACCATTGCCATACCGAACAAGTTCTAGAATCTCCTTCAAACTGCCAAGAAATTGATGCTTGATCAAGGTCTTTATCATGGATTTTAGTGTCCTCCATTTCACTCAATTCTGAAAGAGGTGTCGAACATTGAAGCAATATCAGTGTTGACTGTGTATTTGTTCTATGTTGTAAGAAACTTATCCCATGGAACCCATTGCATTGCAAGCAAAATAAGGCTGCCTCAAGTTTTGAATATACAAATTAAGCCTTTTCTCTGTCACTTTCTCCAGTAAAGCCATTTTTCTTTTGAGAGCAGAGTAGCCCAATCAGTGTCTTGTTGTGACCTTTTCACACATCCCCCATTGCAAATGGGGACCCCCTACTTTTCATTTCTCTTGGGCCTTTTTTGGTTTCGGCCTGTGGTGGTTTTGGCGTCGGTCTCCTAAGGTTCCTTCTTGTTTCAAATGAGAAGTGATGACATTTGCTAAGTCTAGATCGAAAATTGGTTTCCCTACCTTTCAAGGTTTCAGTTTTGAAGTGTTTCATCCTTGAAGAGCAACCATAAAAAGAAAGGAGGTAAAATATCACTGAGTTTGAGAAAATCCATCTAGAATGCCCAAAGTGGAAAATTCATCAAAGTGGCAGAATGTTGATCAAGAGAGCATGAAAACATGGAATTTCAGCAAGTCTGAAGCATTCAAAATCGCCAACATCCAGGTTGGAAGGAAAATCAGGGTAATTATGGAAAAAGATCAAGCATTGATCCAATTGAGAAATGATGAAATTGGAATGTGGATAAGTCTATGCAAATTCCTTCACAAGGCTGTGTGTGCGCCCAACAATGTCATTTGTAGAGATTCATGGAATTTCAAAAGAAAAATGGTCAATAGAAAATCCTCCATATGGTCTTTCATGCGCTTAGGGGTCTTGAATGGTATTTGTCAAGGAAAATATTCAAAAGATGAGAATCCTCTCCCATCACCAAATTACACTCAAAGTCTACACCTCACAAGGCCTAGCAAACTGTTTTGAATAAATCAACGGGGTCTGATTTGTATTCACGTGAGCTTAAGAAACTTCGCTCATGCATTAGAAAGAAAAATAAATCTGGCACTCTCCCTTATATGCGCCCAGGAGTACTGCAACAATGGAGGCATGGGAAACACTGAAAGACTGAAACACTTCAAACCATACATGTGAGCACTGAACACTCAGATTTGATGGTGCACAAATACTATATACCAGGGAATAATCTGAAAATAACAAATCTTTCATAAGCTTTCATGGAGGAGGAACCCGTCCAAGTCTAATGTTTGTGCGCTAATATTCAATGGCAGGGAAGATGAAGCAAGGTTTGAAATCATTCACCAAGTCTGATGTGCTTCGAGGGTGCAAATGTTACATGGCAAGGGAATTTCGTTTAACACTAAAAATCCACCTCCAACTGCTATATGCGCTAGGAGCGCAATTCCTCATCATACACGAAATGCCGCTCAAGCTAAAAATTCTTCATATGCCCTCGTTTGCGCTCCCAACTGAACTTCATATATGCCAAGGAAGGTTTGAAAGTGAAAAAATCCTTTCAATGACTCCAAATGCGCACAAGGCGTGATTTCTCCATGGTGAGACAATATGTTTGAAAAGAAAGTTCCATGGGATGCCTCTAAATGTGCTCACAACGCAAATCACCCACGAACATGAAACATAATAAAGTTTTTAATCCCTCGCATAGCCTCCAATGCACCCGATAATCTAAATCATTCACAGGCATGAAGTTTTCCCTTTGCAAAACTTAATATGCAACCACAGGAGAGGAAAATTTAAAGTTTGGAGATCCTTAATAAGCATCTATACGATGGGCGCGACATTGAAATGTTTTCACTATGGTCAATATGTGCTCTATGGCTCAAATATGCACAGGCTATGAAAATGTTTAAAAAATTAGAAATCCCTCACTTCACCCAGCACAAATTCACGGGGATGGAGAATTTTGTTCAAATAATTTAAGTCCCAAACTACAATTAAATTGCACCCAAGGAAGTATTGTGAAAACATTCGAAGTGTAAAATTTGAGTGAATATGAAATGAATGGCTCTATACTCAAGGAGTAATTAAAAAAGGGGGTGGATGTTATTCATGTTGGAAATAGTGGAAATTTATTCAAACAATGGCCATGGAAAGAATTGCAAAGATAAGATTTAATTTGGCTTTAATTGTGATGGAGTTCAGAATTTGTTAAAAGATGAATTCAAGTCGAGATCAAATTTGGTTTTGAAAATATTGGATATAGGATTTATTTAAAAAAAAATAAAAATAATTTTTGGAATTTTCTTGCCAATAAATAATTAAAATGTTGGAAGTATTTAATTGGCAGAATATTTGAAATCCAATCCATTCAAATACACTGAACAAAGCCTATTGATGAAGATAAACAGTGAGGAAACAATCTTTGGATAAGGAAAAAAGGCATAGCAAGTTTTGAAGAGAGAAAAAGGCACACAAATGTTGAAGAGAGGAGTTTTAGAAAGAAGAAGAGCAAGATCTGGAGAGACAGTTTCTTTCTTGAGAGAGATGAAGTTTTAAGATTCCAAGAGTTCAAAATTTGATTCCGAGTCTGGAATGAGATGTAAAAATGCCTTTTGTTTTAATTCCTTGTATGATTCTTATGTTAATCATTTTATTTTGCAGGAAGAGTTTTGAAGAGAGAGAAAAAGGCATAGCAAGTTTTGAAGAGAAAGAAAAAGGCACACAAATGTTGAAGAGAGGAGTTTTAGAAAGAAGAAGAGCAAGATTTGAAGAGAGTTTCTTTCTAGAGAGAAGAAGTTTTAAGATTCCAAGAGTTCAAAATTTTATTACAAGTCTGGAATGAGATGTAAAAATGGCTTCTATTTTAATTCCTTGTATGATTCTTATGTTAATCATTTTATTTTGTAGGAAGAAGAATTCCAGTTCCAGTGTTAAAGACATCCAAGTTTCAAGCGATCCGGTTCAAGGTGTTCAAGGTTCGAATATCAAGTTCAAGAGAAGATATATAGCAGGAAGAATGTTAGATCTTGATTTTCCTTTGAAAGTCCAAGACCATAACCAAGCAATTCTGTGTGAAGAAATTCCAGAATGACTGAATCATCAATGAAGGAGTTCAATCCATTTTTAGAAGAAGAATTATCAAGAAGGTACAGGGAGAAAAAACTGATCAAAGGGAGATAATTTTGGAAGAAGTAATCAAAGTTAGAACTGGGTTACAAAATGATGCAGTCAACAAATATTGCCCGACACCTCGCATGCTGACATGACACCCAATCATCTCCACCAGCTAATCAAAGATCTCCAAGTCAAGATTTCGTGCATTCAGGGAGCAGAATCAAGTATAGGCTATTCCCAGTGAAGGAGCATTTAATGCATACTTGGCATTTATTACCCCACTAAGGAAGTGGTTTTCTCTTGATTGGCATGTGGACCTGTACATTAATTGTAGATTCTCTGTATAAACCCTAACCTTAATTAGGGTTGAGGTGGCAAAATCTGGGCTATCAATTTTGTTTCAATTCGGGCCACTTGTAATGGAGCCTATATAAAGGCCTCACTTCTCATTTGCAAAGGATGAAATTTGGAGATTGTTGCTTATGAGCTACTAGGATAATAAAGTTGTCGTTGAAGTTTGGTGATTTCTTGATGTATCTTAGTGCTTGCATGTTCTCTTTGTACCCTCACGTAGATTAGATTTATTTTCAAGTACTTAGATGAATGCGATTGATAATGTTGTTATGGTAAAATCATCTTGCCCATACCTTTTGTTCTTAGGTGATTCCTAAGCACAGTGTAAGGTTGGTTCTGAGCTCTAACGTGGATGCTTTACTTTTGTCTTTGATGCACATTGTTCGTTTTGATGGTGTTCATTGAGATATGAAAATCCTTTGCACGACCCTTGAAGATTGCACCAACTTTGCGTAATTGTTGAATTTGGCGAAGTAGAGATTGGTAGATTCCACTGTAGCAGTGTTCATCTTTCAAGCTCTTAGGAGTAGAATAGAGTTTCTCAACCCTACTCTCCTTTCCTTTCTGCATATTCGTGAAATACCCCCAAAAAGTGCTCTCATTGCAATATCATTCGAAAACTCCCACAACAAGTATTGTTTGAAGTCGATTTGAGAGAAATAAAGTAAGGCCCCTTGTGATACCAGCATATCACATTTACCTTTGAGCTTATCCAACCTAGATCCTTGGAAATTGCCCATGTGATCTTACTTGCAATCTTAGCATACGCGGAATTTTGATAAAGAGAGGATAAGATACTAAAATTTTTTATTCTACTGTTGGTAGGTCATAAAACACACATCAACAGGTCTCCATTATACTTGCAAAGTAAAGCCATAGCACAAAATAAATAAATTGAGATGTGAATAAATCCTTGATAAAACTACAGATAATTAATTCAACAATTGTAATTGGCAAGGAGTTATAAATATTATTTTGCAATTCACGAGGTGGTGTAATCTCCATTTCCTAGATCATTGGCAGGACGTAGCAATCATTATTAAACACTCTAAATGATAGATGGTGGCTGTATATACCCAACTCAGCCAAACCCTGTGCGTTGACAACAATTTTTTCCAATTTGATGACAACTGAGTTGGCCAGCACATCAACCTCCATGTTGATCTCCCTAAAACTATTATTGGTGGTGCGGGATTCTAAATTATTTAAAAGGGAGAGCACTGAGATTAAAAAAGGTACTAGCTTCCATTAAAATGAAGACGTGGATCTAACTGCATTAATGACCATAGTCGAAGTGCCCTCAATTTCTATCTTCTTCAATTTGAGTTCAGAGCATAATTGCAACCCCAGAATGAGAGCTTGAAATTCCACTTCATTGTCTATCTCAGATTTGAGATTTTTGGATGCCCTGTCAAGCAACCTACCTTTCCAGTCTTAGGATCACACAGCCAGCCTCATATTTTCTAGGGCTTCCTTTCCAAGGTGTATGTTATACATTATTATTGCAAAATGTACTTTTTATTTTCTCTGTCATTACATCACTTCTTAATTTTAATTTTTAAATTTGTTTCATTGTTCCAAATTATTTAGTTCTGCAACATGAGTTTTCTGCTTTTGGTGCAGGCCTCAAGTAACTATAGCAACTGCTATTGTATTCTGCCATCGCTTCTTTCATCGCCAATCTCATGCGAGGAATGATAGATATGTGAGTAAAATTTTTATGTACATTCAGATTTTGAAATTTCTTAGCTTTCATGTGAAGAAAATGTTGGTTTAGAAGATTGTGTGTAGAGTTGTTTTAAAAGGATTCAACTTTTCCAGGTTTTATTTTTATTATTGAAAAGATATTTAATATTTATCTCACAAGTTCTCATTTTCCTGTATTTGGAAGGGAGGTGATTTCACAATCTCATATCCTTTTGTTTTTCTGTATCTTTTCAATTCTTGATATATAGTAATCTAAATCTATGTTTTCCAGTTTAAGTTTCCAATTAAGAAGAAAAATGGAAGCACACAAAGTTGTGTCTGCAAACACAGAAATTTTCAGACATTATCTTGGAATCTAATGATGGACTATTTTTGTGTAGTCTGAATTGTGGCTTACATGGCACACTGTATTAATCAAACAAACTTTGTAATTTTTTTGCAATATGAAATGCTTGAAGGCAATAGTCCTAGATGGTGTAATTGGTTGCTTAAAAAGAAGAATAAATCAAGAATTTCATTAAGTGACTTCAAACCACAACTGTCATACACAGATGCTTAAAATAATAAAACTCAATGAAATGAAACAAGACAAAATAAAATATAATTAAAATACAAGCAATTATAAACCTGTTTAGGATGCTTGGCAAACCTATTGTTGATGAATTTTCAGACTTCATCTGGGAATCTGATGATGATCTATTTTTGTGTAGTCTGAATGGTGGCTTACATGGCACACTAGATGAATCGAACAAACTTTGTAATTTTTTGCATTATGAAATGCTTGAAGGCATTAGTGCTAGATGGTGCAATCAATTGCTTATAAAGAAAAATAAATCACAGCAAGAATTTCATTAAAAATAATAATATAAATTTTAGTGAATTGAAACAAGGTAAGATAATATACGATTGAAAAATACAAGCAATTATAAACCCGTTTCAGATGCTTGACAAAACTATTGGTGATGAATAAAAACATTTGTGCTTTATTGGATGTTGAATCTATATAGCAAAAATGAATAAACAAATCTTTTGACTTTGTGTAGCATGAGCAGTCGTAGGCAGAATGCCTGAACGAAGCCGACAAAGATGATGGATACTTAACTAGATTAAAATTGAGAGCAAATAGGTTCAGTAAAGTTCTATAAAAGTAAGGAAGTTTGGAGGGAAAGTTTGAATATGGTGTGTAAAATTCAGAATAAAGAGGACATGAAGAAGAATAATTTCAAGTCAAATATTGCCTATGGATGACCTTAAAATGTGCAATATCAAGGATGGTTTGTACATTCCAAAAATGAATTGAAAAGAGGCTGCAACATCCATCTTCAGCAGATGGTGGATACAGAAATTATAGAGCT
This sequence comes from Thuja plicata, assembly GCA_018584345.1. Classification (NCBI taxonomy): domain Eukaryota; kingdom Viridiplantae; phylum Streptophyta; class Pinopsida; order Cupressales; family Cupressaceae; genus Thuja; species Thuja plicata. The sequence continues at coordinate 1,680,766 of MU223748.1, forward strand.
CATCAATATTTGACAGCCCATACTAATTAATGCCCTTGACATTCAAATATTAGTAAATCATATGCATTCAAAATGGGTTGTTCAAATAGAAAATGCATTGTGGAAAACAATGTATCAAGGAAGCAGTTAAAGGGATTGCACCAGGGAGAGAAATTTGAATTTACAAAACAAATACTTTGTGGAACTAATGAGCAACCTGCACAAATTACAAAAGGTGTTGGATGGGATGCTGGATTATGGTATAGACTATAGATATATTTATGGGACAAAAATAATGTGTGTGAACATACAAAAATTTAGGAGGTATGCCGCAATCATTTATGCATTAATTCAACTGAAAGTGGGAGTATTACTTGGAAAATGAAGACCTTGAAAAATATTGTTGAATTCCAGATGCAGGAAGAATATTTGATATATTGACAAGTGAGTCAGTAATTTTACTGGTTGAAGAGTTTCACCCGAGGTGACTTAAGTCCTAATGTTCTATAACTGAAAATTATATTTTAACTTTGCATCAATAACGTAGCATTTGAAATTATTACAAGAGCATAAAACAAGTACTTCGATAATTACACCTTCAAATCAGTTTTCGTTTCTTTGAAAAACTTACAAGGAAACCTCTACAAACTGTTCAATCAAACAACTGCATGGATTTTATCACTGTATATTATTCTTCTATCTTGCTCTTCTCTTTACACCATCTAGCAAAAATTTAACCTTCAAAGAGCCCTTTATCTCTTGCAAGAGACTAGTTCAAAGATAAGTCTACTTTACGAGACGTAATTAAATAAAAGACTTTCACTTTTATTAAAAGTGGAATGCAAAATAGAAGAATTCGAACCACTTCTAACACATTTACACTGAACTTGTGGGGAAGTTTCAAACTTAACACTCGTTATAGATACTGAAATCTCATCAATGCTTATTTCCAACCATTATCACCATCTCAATGCCTAACAGAATCCTTTAATTCAAATAATTAATTTCACATTCAATTAAAATAACTAATTTCATAATAACTAAAATAATTAATTTCATAATAACTAAAATAATAATTTTCACATTAATCCACTTTATTAAAATTGTCAATTGATTAAAATTTTTAATTATTTAATTAAATAAAATAATCAGTTATCAACAAATATTCAAAATAAGTAATAAATCCAAATGATCCATTATTTATAATTTTTTTAAATCAAACTGTGATAGATTCCAACAATCAATAGGCCAGTTAAATAATTGAGAAAAAACGGTCAATATATTGTCAAAAAGGGGAAAAAATCATGAATCAAATTAATTAGCTGTTTTAGAAAATAAAATAAATAGTCATTAAATCATTAAACCAGTTAATAGACTAATAGTACCCTCTTTATCCTTATCTTCTATCTATCCTCATCCATATATTCAAAATCTTATAAATTGAGATTGAATCCTTCATCTTCAACAATCAGTAATTCCAGTTTGAGTGAGTAAATGCTGTCACAATGAGCAACAAAAATATCAATCAAGAGCTAATCCTACCAAAGGTCTGCATGTTTGAAGTAGAATAAGTAGTTTTAAATCTGTGTTTATTCTTTTTTATCTTGGTCTAATCTTGCATGCTCACATTTGTAAAACCAAAAAAATTGAACAAGTTCTTCCAATAACTGGTTCAAATTAATGGGGTTGGTTGGTCTAAGCTGCAACTGCAACTGTAGCATTGTATTGATCAGGAAAGTCTTAATTAGTTGTAGTAAGGAACCCATTTTCTTTGCCTGTTATATATTCTATATTAGATGTGGCAGGAATGATTTCTATTCTTACCTAGATGGGTGTTCAGTTTTTTTTTTTGCTCGGTAATAAGGATATTTTATTAACACAAAACATTACATCAGAAATTACAAACTGTATCTGGCATATAATCATTTTCGCCACACACCAACTAGAACCCAGCGAAAAAATACATCAATAGTCATCACCGATCTGTGCTATACCACCCAACTGTAAACTACTAAAGAACCAGACTTGAAAAACAGAGGACTCCATATTTTGCACGAAAAGACAGCCCATCACCCTAGCTAAAATATTGACATTTATCAGCTCAACTTAACAAAATGCTGATAACACACTACAAAATACTAGCTCTGACCCCAACCATTATGGTTAAAACAAAAACAGTGCGAGCAACTTACACACCAGTCTTCGTTGCCTCCTCTCATGCCCGTCGGCTATAACGTGCTCTAACCACAGCTCTCGTCTGTGGCCTCTGAGGAACCGCTGCTTGGAGGACTCTTGCCGCAACATTAATCTCAAATTCATGGCGCCTGATCTCCGACTTAATTTCCTCCCATTCTATCAGAATCTGCAATTTATATTCCTCTTTGTCCACTTTGCCCATCCACCTTACAAAGGGGATGACCCCAAATTCCTTCGCCTCTTCATCTTCTATGCCTTCTGAAATATCTGTTCCCACCCCCAAAACTGCACATTCCAGAATCAAGTCCAGACCCACCGGCAAGTCGTCCTCAAATAGGGATTTTGCAACCCACTTCACTGTCTATGTGTCTTCCCCAAGCTCCAAACCCCACACGATCACCGTAGATATAACATCAATGTTCAGTCCCCAACAGTTTATACTCCTAAAACTTAGGACCCAAAACACCCAGGACCGAATCCACCATTTGTTTTGTTTTTATCTTCAAGAGGCCTCGGATTCTTTCCTTACGTGCTGGCCCAGGAAAACCCTTTTGCTGTTTAATGGTGCTTACTGTGAAATTTGTTTCCATCGCTGCTTCACACCGTCTTAGGCGTCACTTGCACTCTTCCACTAATGTGAATAATTATGTCTACATCCAAAAAGCCGGTTGCCATTTAAAGATTTTTGCCAACCGTTCGAGCATGTGAACTGGGTGCAGAAAATACATTCTCCATTCGAAATTGCTACCAACAGTCATGTCATCCTTGGGAGTGTGAAAATCACACCTCCTTAGTCCTTGGCATTCAGAATCATAATTGCATCAGAACATTAAAGGCAAAAGTGAGCTTCAATTGCCCGTGTGTTATGTCCATTTCCTCGTGCATTCGCTCAAAGCAATAATAAATGAAGATCCCATTAAAAGGAATCACGCCAGCATATAACTCCACAACGAGTCATGATCGTGCCATCTCAAAATAATTAAAAAGAACAGAAACAATACACGAGCTATCATAAAAAAAAAGTCCTTTAGTTTCTGAAGTCCTCCAATCTAAATTCAAGTTCCTCATTGAAAGACAAGGCCCATTTTGACAGTCTATTTGCCTCGGCGTTTCCCTCTCTTAATATGCGGCTAACTTTGAAATCATCAAATGAAGCAAGCATATCTATAATCACCGCAATATACGGTTGTAAGTGCCAAGCCTCTAAGCGCCTTTTAATAATTGCCTGGACTACTATCAGTGAATCCCTTCGAGATGGATGCACTTGAAACCCAAGTGTCTACCCATCTTGATATCCACCATGGCCGCCTTTGCCTCCGCCACATTGTTAGCTTTTGAGCACCTATTGCCAAAGTTTCACCTCTGCAGTCATGGATAATAACTCCTGCTCCTGAAGCACCAGAGCCGCCCCATCGAAATTGATCTTAATCCAATCCTCACATGGTTTTTGACACTTTACTTTAGACCTTGTAATAGTAGACCTATGCTGTTTTATCTGTCCCGCACTCTTAATTCTGATTCCTGGCCAACTGGATTGGATCTTTTGATCCCAGAGAGTGAACGAAACCCCTTTCTGAAAATGAGCTGTGGCAGCTCCAACCACCTCCTCAATAGTATGACTACCGATTCAGCTTTACCAGTGAAGATTCTATGGTTGCGTTCTTTCCAAATTTCCCAAACCACAATTGAAGGGCTCACAATCCACACACTAGACATTACTGATTCTTTTGCTTGTAGGGCCAACTTGTGAAGACTTCCTTTAAAGAGCATTGCAATGGACTCTGCCACCCCAGTTTACCCAATAACATCTCCCAACATTCCTTGGTCACCTTGCAATTTAAAAGAAGATGATCAACATTCTCCTCTGCCTCTTCACATAACACACACCTAGTAGGACCTTGGAAACAAAATCTTTTCCTCCTCTCCCCGGTAAGGATTCTGCGTCTGCCCGCCAGCTAGGCAAAGGACCCAGCTTTAGGCAAGCAATCTTTTCCCCAAAAGAGTTTGAAAGGCCACTCACCCAACTCCTCCCTCTTGTCTACAATCTGATATCCCACTTTCACTGAGTAGTTCCCACTTTTAGCAGCACACCAAAAAAGCTTGTCCTCTATTCGTAAAGACTATTTGTCTGAATCTGAAAATAGAGTTCATCAACTCCTTTTGCTGAGTGTTGTCCAATCCATCTATAGATTTCCAACCCCATTCAAGTCCTCCAATACCATGTTTCCTTTCCATATAATTACTAACTTTATCACCCCACGCCTGTAGAAAAAAGTTTCTTAAGTCATGTAGGTCAACATTGTCTTTGAGGGCTGGGAGACCATTCCAAAAGTTGTGCCAGAAGTTAGCCTTGAATCCATTTCCCAGCTGCCGTGAAATGTGATTTGTAATGACTAATCTGCAATCCAAAATGAAGTTCCAGACAACCAATCCCATAGGGGGGTTCCTAATTGTTAAGATTCTGTCATCTTGCATATTATCCAGATTCCTGATATTTGGAACGGCTTTTCCAAAAGAACTTCCGCATTTTTTGTTCAATAGATTTAATCACTTTCCCAGGGATTTTCAAATGTAGCAACTTAGGTTTAAAGGCTGTTGTAGTTTATTTATTTTTTAATAGTTTCCTTTCAACTTTTGAATTTTAACCTATTAGAAAATTGGTCCAACTGTTTTTATGCTTCTTGAAATTGATTTAAGGGCAATGCACCACTTATTGTTGTGCTTGCTCATGTTTTTGCATTTAGTTTCCATCAGAGTTACAAGGACACATGCAAATTGGATACATATACAACTATTTTTCAAGACCCCGTAAATTGGATACAGCTGGACATGGTATGTGTGTGTGTGTGCACACGTGTGTGCGTATGTGTATGTATATGTACATGTATGCATTTCATCATAGATTCATTACTTGGAAGTTGATTAGTAACAGACTCGTTGCTGCTATATTCCAAAACATTTATACCTGCAAATGATTTTGTCAAGAAAACAAATACTTCAAGAGGATGACATTCTAGACAAACAGGAAGATTTAAAGATGGTCAAATATCTGTATCCCTTTTCTCTATATGTTGTCAGCTCAGGTACGTGTATGAGTTCAGAACTTAAGCTTCAGATATGGAGATTTATAATTGATTTGGGAGGTCCAGATTTGGTATTAGATTGGGTAGGTCTTTCAGTGTGTGTGTGTGTGTATCTGTGTGTGGGTTTGTGTGTGCGCGTGTGTCTATAGAGAACATTATAATCCCGATTCAATTACCCATGCTCACAAAGGCTCTGTATTGTCTATGATAATGTTTGATCAACGTTATCATATGAATATCTTCTTTTTTTATTTTAAATTTTTCTCTATTTTAATAATATCCCTACCCTAAAAAAGGCTTAAAAAAATACGTCCTAGAAACAAGTCCCCCTTGTCTCCTGCTTTCCTCATCCCCAAAACTTGGGCAACCGTAGGTTTTCCCCATAAATGTGGGCTGTTATTGTTTTTTGATCATTTTGTTTTTCTTTGCAAAGTTGTTTTATTTATTGATTTATAAAATATATAAAATAAAAGAAACAAAAAATAATTATTTGATGTATATTTTATATTAATGTAGTTTAATATAGAACTTATCACAATTTTTATAACTGATTTTCTGGTAGCAATCTTATATGGTTCAATTGTTTTTTTTTTTAACTTGTGGAATTTGAATAGAACCAGGCAACTTCATTACAATCCTCTGATATTGGGTCTGTCCCTGTAAACTAAAATACCGGGTTCGATTCGATCTGGGTTTGTATTCTGGTTCGGTGCAGTTAATTTAATTATTTATTAATAACTATATTATAATATTATATATTAATTTCATTAATATTAATAATTATATTATATTAATTTTATTAATGTTAATAATAAATATTAAATATTAATAAATTATATGTATATAACCTTTATAATTTACAATAATATATTAATTAAACAATAAATTATATATCTATAAAATTACATATATACATACATACCTGTTCTTGTACGGACAAACTCAACCCCCCACCNCCCCCCCCCCCCCCCCCCCCCCCCCCCCCCCCCCCCAAATTTGATTGAACTGGAAACCAAACCTCAACTCAATCCCGAACCGGAACGGGCAACGTTGGCACAAACTATTGAATAACCATACCAAGAGAAGACCAGTTACGAGTCTTTGAAAAATACAAATAAATCATTGTTGACAGCACCTAAATTGTGCAATACAGAGTATCAATTTTTTTTTTGCTGATAGAGAGAAGTAGAAGAAAGATCTGTACTATCTGAATGCAAAACTTTAGCAGACTCAATTCCCTGGTCTGAATTTTTTGAGGTTTTTTGGTCTTGGAAAATTGTAAGTGACATGGGAGTTATAAAACAGGTGTCATGGTCTACTGTTTCCATGGTATCAACCTCTACTATCTAGGTTCCAGCAATATAAGCTGTGGCATCACTACCAGCAGTGGACACCTGTCTAGCTATACTTTACTAATATCCCTTATAACAGCAATGGGTTTTTAGTGTTCATGTATTGTTTGCTTTCTTTTAAATGTACAGTGCTTCTATGAGGTTTTGGAATAGTTTAAA
>MU223748.1:1688282-1700262 GCA_018584345.1 Thuja plicata
AAAGCTGAGTTGATCCTAAACAGATTTGGGAGTGTATGTGCTCAAGTTGATGTGTTGAATTCCTTCCCTCTTTGGTACTAACATCACATAGAAAATTCCTTTGAGATGAATGCTAATGCAATTGTTCTAAATCTTACAATCTTTTTCTGAGTGTTGCCAGGAGATTGGTGCTGGTCCGGTAGACAGGTTCCTGTACTGGGTACACCATTTTGAAAAGAAAAAGTGATAGGTATCGGTAGATAACATTTAAAGAATTAAAAGTAGATTGTATTAAAAGAAATTGCTAGAATTTTAAAAATGTGATATAATGAAATAGATCAGAATTCAAAAAAATAAATTAAGAAATAAAAACTTTAAATAAATGCAAAATTACTAAAATTTAAAATATTAAAAGAAACCTCAAATTAAACTAACTTCAAAAATAATAAAAAGATTCAGTTTATCGATATAAAGTTTAAATTCAAAATATAAAGCTCAAATTTTTTTTTATAAACTATTAACAATTTAATAATTTTAAGTTCAAATAATAAATAAAAAATTTGAACCTAAAGTTTTAAAACTTAATTTTTAATTTAAATTAATTTAATGGTAAATAGAGAAAAAATAAAAGCCCTCCCTACCTCTCCCACTCCTGCAATAGGCCACTACTGGAATTGATATTCGTGCAACAGGTTGGAACTGCTGTTATCAGCTGAGGTCTCCTGTTATCCGCTCACTGTTATGTGATGATTTGCTACTCCACCGCTTCAGTCATTTGATGCTTGGGTTTTAAGGTTTATTGAAAGGAAACATGAGGAAACATGGATGCAATGTCTTCTGTCAAGGGAGACGTCTCTTTGCCCATCTCTGGTACCAGAGACACATCTACCTGCAACACTACATTTTTCTACTGGAAAGTGGGATATCACACCAGTTGAGGAATCTGTTTGACTGTAACATCTATCTTTATAATCATAGTAGCATAAGGAAACTCTGTTAGTCAAAAGTAAATTCTGAAATTCATATTAAAATTAAATAGACAAATCCTGTATAAGGTATAAACGAAGTTACTAGTTAGTGTTTGGATATGCTGGTAAGGCAATTTATTTTTGGAGTTGGGTTCATGTTGGCTATGTTCGTAAACGTATAAAAATTATAAATACATAGATATTTGCACCCTCAAAAGAGCAATTAAGTTCAGAATATCACAGCATGCTTATAATAAATAAATCCACACTTCTGATACGGAGGTATTTGAAGAGTAGTCATAGTTTTTTGTCTGCCCCCTGTTTAATAAAGTTACAAACTATGAAAGAAGTGTTGCTGTGAAAATGTGGCATGCAGAGCTTGCCACATCCATACTCATGTTATATCCACAATCTTCTTTTCCTTCTGCCCTTTTTTTATTGCAACGCTTCCCATGTGGAGTTCAAAGAGTATTTGCTTGTGTTTGAAATGGTTATCGAAGATGTCATATAGCCATTTGCCAAAGCACCGACATTCATTTTCTCTTCTCTCTTCTACAGAATGATGACAAAGATATCAAGTCTTGGATGCAGCACAGCGGGGAATATGAATAATCTTGTGCAAGTTTCAGCATTCTCACTGCCTGCATTTTACTATTTGATTGAAGTTGGGGGCTGTAATAGCAATAGATGGCATTGCTGATTTTGTTCTGAGGCTGAATTATTTGAATAAAATGATGTAAAGTGAAGTGGCAGGTAGCAGTAGCCAACATAGTGTGGATAGACCAGTTGATGGTACCATCCGAGAACCCCAATCCAAAAACTGGAGGCAAAACAAGAGAGATAAAAAAACATTAAAAAGCTGGCATTTTTATCTAGTTTCCTCCGATATTTGTTCAGATCTTGTAAAAGTGACCTGGATTTGTTGGGGTATCCACAGCGGTGGACCTTGCTGTATCTGGCTCTCTTTTACAGGACCTTGAACGTCCCCACAGGCAACAACCTGGCCAAATCCGAGTCCATTTTGAAGGACCTTATTGGTACCATAGGGGATCCGTACCAGGTTCAAAAATTAAAATGGACCTGGACCTGGGCCTGGGGGGTTTTCAGGAGTGAAGTGGTAACATAGGATAAAATTTATGCCAATGTTAATTTCCTGCATTGAGAATGAAAGTGCAGAACAAAATGCAACAATTTGGGATAGACTTTTGTGGAGGATGAAGTTTATATGGAGAATTGGGAGATTGTTGCCAAGAATATTCAGATGGCATTGATGACGAATGGTAGAGTGCAGAGCAAAATGCAACAATATGGGATAGACTTTTGTGGAAGATGAAGGTTATATGGAGAATTGGGAGATTGTTGCCAAGAATATTCAGATTGCATTGATGACGAATGGTGATACATCAATTTAAATGTTGTGTCAGGAACTGAAATTTCCAGTTCAATTTGATATGCTTTGAAGTCTGTCCACATATCATTTTACTCTCAAAATACGCATTACGGGGAGGAATTTTTAATCATCTATTTGGGAATCATTGTTCACCATCCTGCCAAAAAAAATATGAGATGGAAGAAGTTTATTTTAACTTATTATATGTAGGCCAACTCATGGTTGGCATTAAATATCAAGTCAGCCATGTGTGGAGTTAAGTTGGTGTCATGATCACTTTTAAATGCGCTTTCATGGTTAGACACTATTTGCATAATATGGATATTCATTAATAGCTTGCATGCTCTGTATGTGGTCCATGCAAGCTATAATTGCCTCTTCTGGTGCAAAATTTGCTATCCGTTGGAAATTTTGATTTTTATCAGTTTATATTGCATGACTATTTTGTGACTTGAAACTTCTAGTGGGAAAAATGATTGAGTCTGTATTTCATATAGTTGCCATGGCACCTATTATTTAGATGTGATACTCAGCAGTGGAAATGAATAATGTTTATTGGTCTTAGATGTCTTGGTTTTTCTTTCTTTCCAAAACTATTGTAAAGGCCTCTTGTATGCAATGGTATTCATGCTTGCATAGATTTATCATCATGTATGATTTTCCAGAGCGGGCATTGGAGTTTTTAGGAATTTCACATTTATTCTTCAAGTTCAAACTAATCTTGAAATGCCTAGTAAGATTGATTTGTAAGGAGTAGATTGATGGTGATTCTAGGGTTTGTGTGGACAAAATGATAATGTAAACAACTGTTCTAAAAACTAAACAAAGGAATCAAGTTTTGGAGGCACGGAGACTAATCTTTTTATGAAATGTATGCCTGGAAAGCATTAGTAGGGTTGTACATTTTGCTAGGGTATGACCGATATGCTTTTATATTCATGAGTTTTCTGATTGTGGTGCATTCGTTTTTTCTGAGGACTATTCTCTTAGAAAGTAAATCTAATTGGGATGTGCATCTCAAATAAATATTAAGCTAATGAGTGTGCCTGGAGCTACTGCAGACTATTGCAACTGGTTGCATGTTTCTTGCTGGAAAGGTAGAGGAAACACCCCGTCCTTTGAAGGATGTAATTATTATCTCATATGAAATTCGTAATAAGAAGGATCCTGAAGCTGTTCAAAAGATCAGGCAGAAGGTGGGTGGACATGGCCACTGTGTTACTAGCTCTTAGCCTTTCCCATGTGCTGTTTTTCATGTCCAGTGGTATTTCGGATGCATGCACAGATCTCTGCTTTATGTTTAAAACCTATTTGCTTTCTCTGAATTTTAAAGGATGACTTTTATTTATTGGTGTCTTTTTCAACAAATATGTGGTTTTGGCTATTCAATTTAATGTTTTGATCTTACATGCAGGAGGTTTATGAACAACAGAAAGAACTAACTTTGTTTGGGGAAAGAGTTGTGTTGGCAACTCTGGGATTTGATCTCAATGTTCACCATCCATATAAACCGCTTGTTGCAGCAATTAAAAAGTTCAAGGTTGCTCAGAATGCACTCGCTCAAGTGGCGTGGAATTTTGTAAATGATGGGTATGTTTTCTTGACTGTATTTGGGATTCTTTTTTAATGAGAGGTCCTTGAAAGGGGTCTCTTTAGTCACTTCTTTTGAGCTCATTGGAATGAAGCAGTGGAAGGGGTGTGCAGGCTGCGCACATCGCTCTGCCTGCAATTTAAACCTCACCACATTGCTGCTGGGGCCATCTTCCTTGCGGCTAAGTTCCTCAAGGTCAAGCTGCCCTCTGACGGGGAGGTGGTCTGGTGGCAGGAGTTTGATGTGACTCCACTACAATTGGAAGGTTTGCAGTAACAATCTTATGTGGACCCTTCAGGATTGCTTTAACAATTTTATGCTGATTGTCTTTTCATTTTTCCTTTTAATACACAACTATTAAAGTTTTCTTTCACTAGTGAGATTGTATTTTTCCAATATGATATTATGTCAAATGTTTGCCTTCAAGATTTGAATCTTGATGCTGTATTTCTGTGCTCATATTTTTCAGATTTATGTATCTAAAGCTTGTTACTACATAGTGACTTGCATTGTGCTTCATTCTGGAAATTAAGACTATCCGTTCATATGGAAATTTAGCTTTATATTATTGCTGTGTTTTTTATGTGGTTGCAGAAATCAGCAACCAAATGCTCGAGTTATACGAGCAAAACAAGGTTGTTCCTCCTGCACGTGGAAGCGAGATAGGTGGAAGCTCTGGTATAAACAACCCCCCGAATTTTGGGTACTCACAGTCATGCACTGAAGCCGTTCCTTCCAAAAATGGCTATTCTCAGGTTCCTAAATGTGGTTCTCCAGGTCCATCTCTAACTGCACCTGCAATGGGTGTGAGCCATGTACCAAGTACAGATGTTAGAAGCAGTGTAAATACTGCCAAATATGGGGGTGATTCTCACATGAAACAAAATGATACATTTGGACCCACAGACTATGAAGTAACATATGGCATAAGTGGAAATACCACAAGGACCAATGATATGAAGGACAGTTTCAAAGATGGCTGGTTGAATGACGATTCACGTCAGGATTCAGATCCAGTTGCCAATGATGGAGGCCAAGGTAAATTTGATGATACCACTAACAAACATAATCACAAAAGAATGAAACATTTTGATGAGAAAGAAACTGGCAGTCCAATGGAAAATGAAATAAAAGAGCGAGCAAGTTCAAGGATGACTGTGGAAGAAGAGGAGAATAATAGAACAGGGAATGACAGTGGACAGAAGTTTGTATGTGAGGATGGTAAAGGGAAAAAAGCATGGATTGGCTTAGGTGAAGTTAATAAAGACAAAGTCAAGGCAGCCTTGGAAAAAAGGCGGAAGTCACGCGGAGAGGGAATGGATTCACGTCCTATAAAAGGAAAGTTTGAACCAGTAGATGTGGAAGATCTCATTGAGAGAGAATTGGAAAGTGGTATTGAAGCTGCTGCTAAAGTTGAAAAAGCGAAGGAGAGAAAAGAGAGGGCTAAATTATTGTACAAAGCAGAGCAGGAAACTTCAGAACCTACAAAGGAACAGAGGGAGCACAGTGAGAATGGGCGAAAGAGAAAGAAATCAAACACAGAAAGCTTTCGTGAGAAGAAATCAATGTCTTGTGACGAGGTTATTGCCGAAGGAGATCAGGCGAGGGATATCCCAGGGATTCCTTATGATTGCGCAGAAGAAGGGGAGCTTCCAGACATGTATGAGCAGATGCATTCACCAAGATTGGCAAACAAGCTCTCTCCAGGGTCACATGAACTTGAGAAAGGAGGAAGTCCTGTCAAGAGGCGTGATAATGGAATTCGAGACCAACAGGGACAAAGGGATGTTCCCCATGACAACAAACATCGACATGGCAGTCATCACCATCATCATTCTTCACATCAACAGCAACAACAGTACAGGGGAGATAGTGAGAGGGATCGTCATCTTTACAAGGATAGAGATAAGCAAGAGCGAGACCATAAAAAGATCAGATATGATCATGGAAATTGAAATTGAGATGCCATTTGACACGGAAAATAAAAGATGGTAAAAAAGATCACGCTTTATTTTCCAATTTCCCAGTTAGGTTCGGGTATATTTTGCTACAGAGCTTTAAGGTCTTCATGGAAATTCTGAGTGGTATGTGAGGAAGGCTCACTTGATTGCTATAGTTCTGTGGTAACTTGGGTATGTACCATACTCAAAAATTGTATTTATTTATTCTAGCAATTCTTCCCTGCTTCATGATAAACTGTAATGAGTCTACCCTTAGATATATGGCCGCTCTCTTTCAATCTTCAAATTTGTTACACATATTCACAAAGCTGTACATACATTCCTTACAAATTCTTTTAGGGACTGTTTATTTGTCTTTTCATCTTGTTTAAGATAAGGATCTAGAGCTTATTAAGAGACGTGCTTTTCCTGTAGATTCTCAGTTACTTTATATGTATACTCGTCTATCCATGACAGGTCGTAACATGGATACGAAAATTATCCAACCATGAGAAACATTCAATATATTCCAGTTGTCAGCTCAATTTGAATAGTCAATTTTTTCTAATGAATAAAATGATCTCGCATTTGTCAGATGGGATGAGCACAATTGGATCGGAATCTGTGCTTTGATAATGGATACCCGTTCAATTCCCTGAGTGTCATGCAACATTGTGCAATTGTTGAAAATTGAATTGGGTACTACCGCATTCAATTTTTGCTGCGGTGCGTACAATGTACAATGCCCCGTGCAAGTTGTTATTAATTCGATGGGAGAGACAAGAAGACTCGTGGTATCTAAACTGAAGGTCATCTCGCAAGGGGATATGTTAAACATTAAAAAGATAAAAATCCGGGATTAATCCTTGTGGGTTTGTATAAACCATAGAAGATGAACATGGACCATGCCTGAATCACTATGGTATACCTTATAACGTTCTCATTGTTTCACCAACGCTGGGTTTATATAAACCATAGAAGATGCACATGGGCCATGCCTGAATCATTATGGTATACCTTATATATACCATTCTCATTTTTTGACCAAGTAGAAGCACTAAACAATATATGTTATTTTTAAAATATAGTATTGGGATTCTATATATTGGACACCGACCTAGCAACAGAAAGACTTAACATAACTAGCATCCAGCATATACAAACATAAGCACAATCAAAGAAGAGAATTTTTAAACACAACCCACCCACTACCCATTTCCCACAGCCACCTTCAAGCACAGAGTAATGAGATACCCTATTTTACTAACGACTGAGGAAGCAAAAAGTAACAGCTTTCCATAGTCGAAGCCTCTCCAATAAACCCAAACAGGCCAAATCATCGCCTTTGACTAAAACTAGGTGGTTAATGACAACGGAGTACCACAATTAGAATCATGCTTGCGAAGTAGTCATGTAACAATCACTGGCCGATTCTTTGCTCTTTTGTAGGATTGTTTTGTACGGTGCAGTATAGCTATATAACTATTAATAGCTAGTTCTTAGCATTATAGTAGAATTATTTTGGTCAAATAATTTTTAAACATGGATTGATGGTTCAGTCTCAGGAAGTCCAACTCATACCAAAACACCGTCTCATCCAGTCCATTACAAGGTGCATAATTTTATTTGGCCACTCCGTTCATTTAAGTACGTCACAACATCAAAATTTTAGGCATAAAGGTACTCTATTTTACTCGAATGAAAGGTAATTTTTTTTTGAGAAGTAGAAGACGTGGATTCCAATATTTCAATTATAGAAACTTTTGGCTCAAAAAAGTCCAATTCAAGCACTGACTGGTGGTTGATGTGGATTTTAGCTCACCCAAGGGAGTGGAATAGTTCCAGTGCTATTGATTTTGTGATTGGAACATTTGGCAATATCATTTGATGCAGGGTACTACCCTTATACACACCCAAACACACACTTTGTTATACTCGATGAAAGGTTACTCCACCCTAAATTCATACATAGTATATAACAAATAGAATAACACAAACTTGCCTTCTATTGCTTAAATAAAAGGAATACAATATTTAGAAAATATAATGCTTTAGCTTCATAAATTTTACAAATCGTGCAAAGCTAGAGCTACTACTGAACTCTGAAATGAAGGAGATGATCTTCTCAGCTTGGAATGATTACTCTGAATGATCAACAACACTTTGAATGATCCACTTAACTCTGGATGATGAAACAATTAGCTCAAGCCCTAGCTTATAGCTTTTTATGTGCCTATTAGTAATCCCACACCCCTTTTTGTGAGCAACACATGGCCACCAAGAAGAGCAACATTAGTCAATAGAAGACCAAACATTGCACGCCTCTTCTACTTCCAAAGTTGGGCACCAAGAGAGATCCCTCCATTTAAAAAAATAAAAATGAAAAAATAAATCTTCAAACTTCCCTTAAGTGGGTGCCTACAAAAGTGACTCTTTATTGCTTCGTGGCCACCACTTTGACATATGTTAACAAGTCTTTTCCATTTCCCAAAGCGGTGGCAAAGGTGGATCATTCCTTCATTTTGCTCTATAATTATCATTGGCATGTACTGGTGAAAAATACATTTACCATTTGACAGGCCATAAATAAGAAATTATTTTATCCCCTATGTCCCCTTAACACTTTCCAAGATACGTGGGGACACAAAAGCCTGCATTTAGCTCTTATTGAAACAGAATTATTCATCATAATCAAAGCAGTTATGTGTTGAATCCATGATGATGGAAGACTAGCAATCCAAAAACATGATATTTATGTGAAGTCTTGCGTGTATACGTTAGCACTCTCTTCCTCTCATACAAAATTGCTGAAAGGTGGTTGCCAATCTCTTGCCTTGGCAAATAGATAACTTGCTACAAGAAAATCAACATATCCCATTAGAGTACTTTTTTTAGTGTGTAATAATAGAATAATAATAAGAATAGTCATGCTAATTGTTAATTTATTATTTTTTTAAAAAGTGCAGGTCGCTGGCTTTTGGTTGATTTCCTAATGTGGTGGTGATCGCAAAACCGAGGGTAACCAAGACATTAGAACATCATTTTGTTTGCTTTCAATCAAGAGAATTTTCAAATTTAAAAGGCTTGTACTTGGAACATTAGTGATTAATCACAAAACCAAGGGTAACCAAAACATTAGAACACCATTTTGTTTGATTTTAAAAAAGGGAGTTTTCAAATATAAACGGTTTTGATAAACACTTAAACACCATTTTATAAGAAAAATGACATTATTATATGAGTGTTACTCATTAAGATCATTTTGAGATGACTTAATGATAATGATGTTTTTGATTAAGTGAAAAATAGGTTTTGAAAGGACCCGAAACCATTTACATTCTTACAAAAGATAGAACATTAAGTATCAACAAAAACATGACAGTGATTGAAGACATAGATAAAAAGACAGTTGGCACAAAGAAACATAAAACTAGCAAGCAGAAAAGGCCATCAAAGAGCCAACAAACACCCAACTTAAAGGACAACAAACAACAGGGTTACACAAAATTCTTTAGAAGCTCAACAACTTCGAGCTCTAGCTTGTTCACGTTAGCCGCAACACCTTTGAGCTCTTCAATGTCCTTATTGACCTTGAGAGCCTTCTTTCTTTTACTTGCATGGGTGCGTTTTCCAGGTCCCTCAACATCATTAGGGTTGGCCTCCTAATCACTACCAACTTCAACAATGGCCTTGTCTTGATTCATTTGTTCATGTTTACCAATCCGAATTTTAAGATGTTCAGATGAGGCCTTCAGGATCTTATAATTTTGTTCACTAATCTTCTTAAGGGTAGACTCTAAGCTGGTATCTCCCCTCCATACTAGCCACTTTCCCATGCAGATCGCCAGTCCTTTTGTCAATCGCCCCAAAGTTGGTGGTGTAGGCATCAATCATAGCTTCAACGTCATTAATTGCCTTTGTCAGGTTCTTCATAATCATAATGATGTTAGCTTCTCCCCCTTTCACGTTTTACCTCACTATTAGCAACAAAATTCATTTTTCTTAGCGTGTATGGAAACCTTCCATATTTATATACTAGCACACATTGACATATAGTGAAAAGGATGGCAATGTCTATCCAACTTTCTAGTGTGTATTTGATTATATTCATGAATTAATTGAAATTCAATATGAATTACAATAATTAATATATACATTCGAATTTGCATGTGGAATGCTAGATAGAATATACGAGGACAGATAAAAAGTCAAAGCTAATGATAATGTGTGTGTGTGTGTGTGTGTGTGTGTGTGTGTGTGCGTGCACACATTTTTTTGATCGGTAATGAGCAACCATATCTAAGATTGTTGAACAACACTCAAGTCATTCAATTCTGTGAGCATAACCCAAGGTAGACACAAGCCTGCAAGCACAACGGCCCACCGTGGATTTGAAACTTGGTGGCAGCCTCACCAACAAAGTGTTTTAACCGCTACTCTAAATGGGTCACCACCCTAATGATACAAAATATTGTTCCTTCCTTTCCTAACAAATTTTCTTAAGTCGTTAAGGAAAATGAAAAGAAAAATGTTAATAATGGTGAAAGGAGGACATTTTGAAGTGACCAAAAAGGTATATATGTCAAATCGCCCCATCCTCTTATGCAACATTCCACCTCACTATCTTCTTGGCCACTCAACTAAAAATAGATTAGTTATTTTGCCCATTTCATAATTAGCCGATAGGCTTCTTATGGGAAGAAACATATGACCGGAAATGTATCTCACGCACATTACCGATGCCCTGAAAGAGAAAAACAACTGATCGGAATTTATTTCATACAATATTTCTGAGCCTTTTTTAATATGTGAGAAATTTCTGGATAGGATACGGTGTATGTTAAATTTCACCACTTCTCTAGGAATCAGGTTCACCAACTAACACAGACTTGGTACTTTGGGCTACGCTACAGTCTTTAGCGGAGATCTGTATTTGTTTACATTCTACACCAGTGAGTGCATCTTGTGTGGATTCTCAGATATTTTTGTACGGCGCTATTTTTTGTGATAGGATAGCCCCATCCCATACCGCATGGGTATGACTTCCGCACTCTTCTTAATTATGAAGCATTATTAATATTATCTGTTCCCTTTTATAATGTTTCTCTTTCAAATCTTAGACCTTCTAATGATAGCGATGATGATTGTTTAGACATTAACAAGTGCAATAATAGAAGCTTGAATGTGTGTGCGTTGGAGCAGGAGGAATGTGCCTTAATTTAGAAGGTTCCGACAATTGTTCCTGTGCAAAGGGATATAAGAGAGATGGCTTTCATCACGGGACAAGATGTGTAACCAGAATCTCAAACTACCTCAAACTTGCAATGACAGGTAACCGAAACTCAAATATTTTGCGTGTATATCGATCTAAGATCTCATTTTCTTGTGACCTCAACAACCTACCCATCTTCCTTTTGACCGAAATTTAAAAAGGTGATGTAATTTCAATATCGATGCAGATCTTTCTTGCCTATTCTTTCTCACTATTGTGAAAATTGTAGAATAATAAATGGTTTAAATATTAGAGTTCATTGTGTTGATCAATTATCACAATAGTAGATTAAATAGTGAAAAGAGAGGCAAGAGTTAAAGGTTTTCAGGAAGAATATTAGTTAGAGGATCTAGAGTTTTAAGATATATATAAATGTGTTCAATTTTATTAAGTTTTAGGGTATTAATTTCATCTTACATTTTCAAAATTAGATGTAGAAACATTTCATAAATTTTGTGGGTTCTTTTAATGTTGTGAATTGTTGATAGGCAATATTACGATCTGAAAGAGTTTAAAATGATTAATCAACTAATGTCTATAATATTAAAAAAAAATAGATACATAAGAGTTGAATACTAGTCATAAGAGACCTCATGCACAAGGAAAGGGAAGAGTTGGCATACAATGTTCACCTAATGCTTTGATCCTTTGCATTGAACTTTCTTGTGAGCCTTTTGCACGTGTGGTGATTGTTAATGTTTGTAGCTTCAGTTGTATGATCATTATAATATATATAATACATGTTGATTAATAATAATATATTATATATGTTATATTATTATTAATCATATGAAATTTAATATTTAATATTAAATTATTAAATTATTCTTAATTAATAAT
>MU223748.1:1708169-1727839 GCA_018584345.1 Thuja plicata
GAACTGAAATGAAGGGGACCCGAGTTCATAAAGAACTCATTTCATCGTATATCACTGTTCTTTCAATTACTTCAGATAACATATTGCATTTGCATCGTTATGTAGGCCCGAGAGCATAAAAATGCACTACATGAACATTGCACGCTGTATAATCATCAATACATGCTGACCGAGCCTCAAAATATTTTGAAGGCTTTGTCAATGTGTCATAGTCTCCAACCATTCTTCTACTGAAAAGATCATTAATTGAAAGATCATAATCTTTTCCAGATTGGGTGCTACAACCTACCCAATCAATGAGACCTTGAAAACATCCCACCTGGATTAGAACAAAAAGGCAATGGAAGAGAAACCTGGCAAAGATTTCCTACCTATAAAAGACTTAGACTTAGACTCAAGACTGACTAGACTGACTTGATATGACCAATATTGCCAAAAAAATGGGTGACTTAAAGTCAGGCAACAGGTAGCACATCAATTGTTTCTTTTTCTACGTGTTTGTTGTGCTAGTGAGGATGCACACCAAGACTTATTAGAAATTTAGGTAAAGAATATGTATGATGAGATAATGACTAACTTAAAACTTGTTTAAAATTTAGGTCTTAGAATGTGCTGGAATGATGCAAATTTGGATCTATCATAGACATACACATGTAAACTAGCAATGAGGCCTTGAAATTGACTGTCACCCATTTCATGAGGATTATGTGCTTTTAAAGTGAAGTTTTAATTAGAACTAAGCATGTTGATTTCTTTGATTACAATGATGTTTTAAGATGATACAATGGGAACTGAAGAGCGTAAAGAGCACAAGAAGATATGTAAGAGCATAATTAACTCTGAATTGTGCATAAGGGTTGTCATTTCATAACATACTATGAAAATTATTAGCAATTCACTGAGTAAGGCCTTTGTTATTCTGGCACCAATCGAAACTGCTCTCTCCAATTCTATTCTATAAATTTTTTAAGACACATCAATTAAACACCCAACAAAATGATTGATGTAACAAATGCGTATGATATTTGACAATTCTTGCTTGATTACAAATGTGTGGTATATAGACTTTGGATGTTCTTCACATATGACATCTAATGAGCATCTATTTGTGAATTTGGATCAAAAGCATCAAAGTACTGTAATACTAGGAGATAATAATTCTCATGGACAAATACTCAAAAAGAATTTTTTGTTTGTTGGACAAATGTTAGAGCAAAATTATCAAGTGACTTTTGAAAGGACAACTACTTAAGAGAACAAAAAAAAATCAAAACATAAAAATGATAGAAATTAAACAGTGAAAAGTGGTAAAAGGGTGACTTAGTCTTCTGAGGCTATCAAACCCAAAACTAGCGGGAAGAAACTAAATTCGAAGTAATACTTGGAGATCTTGAAATGTAGAGAAAAATGTATACAATTCCATATAGATGGGAATCAACTCCCTCTAGAGGTTCATCCTCATTATAGGCAACCTACAACTTAAGGGTGATCTCATGTTTTACAGGATAGTTGAGTTGAAAGCTTAGTTAGGGTGCGATCCTTCATGACAACAACTATAGTATATTTGTACAATACTTATCCAAATTTGTAACTAGGTATCTTGACCTGGTTGTGGTTGCGAATGTTCAAAATTAAACACTATCTCATATTGGAGTTAAGCATGGATTTTAAAATTACCTTCATTATGAACCCTCGATCAATGAGAAACTATGAGATTATTTTGTATGGCTCTCTATTCAAGTTTTTTATTTATTAATTATGTTGAGAATCCTAATCTACAAGGAAACACTATACGAGGTCAATACATCAGACAAACACAATCAAGAGTAAAGAAAGCAGATAACATGAGCATGTTTCCATTTAGAAGATTTCATGCCATTTTAGAATTTATAAAATACCTTCTCAGAAATATGTGTTTGAACTCCCATTGAGGTTTAATAGATAATTAATGATATGTTTTACTGGTTTTCGGAGCAGAAATATATGCAGCAAAGATATCACAGTTTTTGAATAATTAAAAAATCTGGCACCAATTTGTGACACCTTTAAAAAATTAAATCTAAATAAATTGTAAATTTTCTTATATTTCTTAAAGTTTGAACTAAATAGTCTTGTATTTCATTATTTAGACCTAAAAATAAAAGAAATATGAGAACATGAAACAATATATGTTGGAAATACTAAGTTTTCATCTGGTTAATAAAGAGTTCACTCATTGGGTAAACTATGCAATTAGTGATCAACTCTCACCATGAATAAAAAGTCATAAATTTATACAACCAATTGTTTATGTATTTTAAAATTATATAAAAAGTACTATTCTATTATTTATATGTATATGTATATGTATATATAGTAAATTAAACTAACGTATCTTTTATGTCTAATATATTAACTTGTATATTTTTCTATCGGCTAACCCTTGCACCTCATTTTGGTGCAAGCGCTAGTTATGTATAATAAGAAAACTGAGCAATGACCATTGCACTTGCATTGTATAAAAGGTGTGAAACTATTTCTGCTAGAAGTATCTTTGTAAGAAACAAATTGAGCACCTTTTATATTTGCTAGAAGTATCTTTGTAATGAAGGGTTTAAGCAAAGATCTTTATATGTGCAAACACTAAATGTGATCAAGCAAGCTAATGGAATTCTAACTATACATATATCCATTCGCAACATCTACAATATCATGCAAGAGTCGACAATGCCTTATGTTGCAACATTTTAAAGATTAGTTTGAATTATGCTTCAAAATTTTGAATCTAATTTTAAATTATGATTTGTGTCAAGGGGCAAGTTTCCAAATTGAAACGATATTGTTAGAATCAGATTTTTTTAAAATAATATTTAACTGTAACGTGGAAATAAACACCAATTTAGTGTATTATAGTTTTTAAACTAAAATTATATATAAATGACTGACATAGATCTTTTTCTTAATCTTAATCAATAAGGGTATTTATAAGTATAGTGGCCAATGTTTTCATAGGGCTTGGAAATCCTACAATTGACGTATGAATCCCTCCTTCCAGGAAGAACAAATATGCATATATGCAAAGCTCTTTGTTAGGACTTAGACAGTTCTCCTACATATATGGCCATTGGTCACTTTTAAGAAAACTAATTATTTGTATGGAGAGTACTAGGTAGTAGGGAAATTTATTATGGTGGGTTCATCATATTTGTGAAGATTTTGTTAATTTTTTTTTTTTTATTATCATGGGACTACAATTACAATGTTTATTTTAAGCGTTTCTTTTATGTGGAAGACTATCTTCAAAGTATTTATTTAAGAAGGTTTTAAATTAAGAAAATGGTTTCAAGTTGTCTATTAAGTTTTTTATATACTTGAGTGTTTATATATATTTTTTGAATGTGATTTGATTAAAATTATTTATTTAATTACATTTTTAAAGTTATATAACATGCTTTAGAAAGTGATATTCTAGTATCTAGTGTTCTCATAATTATTGACTATAAATATTAGGCTCTCCCCCCCTCCCCCCTTCATATTTGAGATGTATGTTTGCTAAATTATAATTCACGAGACAATGACAAATGGAGGAGACTAAGTTGGCACTTAGAATGAGGCTTGAAAAAACAAATAGAAATGAATGTTCAAGTTACACTATATTTCTACCACCTACCCTATTTATTTGTGCTATAAATGTCTTTTTATGTAGTATGATTGGTTTATGTATATTGCCTTTAAATATGATAATAATGTTTTGTTATGCTTTACTAAGTCAAGTAGGTTCACCATCGTTGCTTTGTCCTTGTCCACAAAATTTATTTTTGCAAGTCCTAATTTTTTTAAGGTCCCTACGAAGATCACTATGTGTTGCCTATAAATTCTACAAATATTGCCAAGATTGTTTTCTTGTTGGCTTTCATGATGTTATGGGGTTGAATTATTGTATCTCAAGAGTCCTTTTGAAAGAAGGGTTTTTCAAAAGTTCTAGGTTTTGGTGTTAATGATAAAGTTTTGTGGTGCTATTAAGGTTTTGATGGTGAATTGAAATGTTTGTTTGAGTAATGACACAATCGTCTCTTATCTAAATATTTTTTACTTATAATATTTTTAAGTGTTTAATGTGGTTTTTACAGGTCCAAGAGTATTTTATATCAATTGTAGATAACATATTTAAGAGATTGAAAAAATTAAAAGTTCACTAGCTAAATGTATGGTGGATGACACCATATTGTGTTTGTCTGATTCAACGTGTGGTTAAGCAATAAGATTAATGATATAATAAAAAACAAGCATAAATTCTTCAGTCATGTGGACACCAAAGATAGTTTGAAATCCTTGTGGGAAACGTTTTCACCTCTAAAGATATTCAAGCTTTATTAATCATAAAACACGTATCCTTCTATTTGATGACAATTTGATAATAGAAATATACTTGCAAAAGAGCCTCACAAACCTCTATCAGATGCCTTCATTATATAAAAATGTCAAATATAAAAAATCCCTGATCTTAAAATGAATTGACTAGATAAAAGACAAAGTTAGATGTCCTTGAAATTTATTTCATCACATTTCATCTCACCTAACTATCAAATTTACCTTGCCACAAAAGTTGATCCACATACTAACAAAGTTGATGTTGAAGTCCCTTACTAGTAAAAAATAGTTATTATTATAATGGATTTAATCTTTTGATAAAATTATTTGTTTCTAAAGTTGCATGATTAAATGCTAATGAGTTGATGAAAAGAGTTACATTTCTACAAAAAAATCACAAGAAATTTGGTGATGAATATACAAGGCTACCAAATTAACTTGAACTTTATTTGCTATAAAAGGTACAACTATGTTTTTCGTTTACTATCAACACTAGCTAGAATGTTATCTCACCTCTAAAATCCTCAAGGATGTTCAAACTTGTAGTCAAAGCCTAATGTTTTCCTCAACCTTTTTATTCTATTTTGACTATTCACTCCATGGCTTGGATGCTCCTATATACAAATTTTAAATATATTTCTTTATGGATGAGAAACAACCGTCAATGCCAAATGTCCCTTTGCATTTCTTTTGATTCACCACTTTGACTCATTAAATATTGCAGACATTCAATGGTCCACATTAATCAATAAACGATCAATGGTCGATGGTAATATGGGGAGAGTAGTTATTGTTTATGTGCTTGAGAAATAAACAAGTCAGTCAAATAAAAAAATATTATATGGTCTCAACATATAACTAAGCCCCTATCGAGTTGATTAAGTGAGCCCCAAACATTGTGAATTAATCTAAGTCACCCACATATATCACACTTCAAACATCACGCCCTAACACATTACCATGAAGCCCATAAATACCTTATACCCTCCAAATAAAACTTCCTTGAGCACATGAAATAAAAATGATTACCTAGATAACCTACCACTTGTTTAAATATGACCAATAATAGGCACTTTATTTATTGATAACTTAGACTCTTCATAAGAAGTAAAAGGATGCAAAGAAAAATCTATTTTGGAGTTCCATTTAAGTTAGATGCCACAACCTATAACATGTTAACATGAAATGAGAAAAAGAGACAAGCAAGACAAACCTAGACTTTTATTAAGGAACTTTGAACTATCTCAAGCTTAAAATGCACAAATAATGGAAAACTCAGCCAATGAATAGAAGATTGATTACAAGTCTACATTCAATCATTAATTGGCAAAATGTAAAAGTCACATTAAATAGAGAACAAGAATAAGAGGCAAAGAGAAATTTTTTACAAACATAAGATCAAATGATAGAAAAAATATAAAGGTAGGATTTAGATTTTTAGATTGGGTATAATAAAACCAACAATAAACTTTGTTTACATTTAATTTTTTGGTATACACTTCACTAAATATGTTTATATAATACAATTAAAAATAAGACTTTTCATAAATAAATGTAAGAAAAGGAAATGAACTTTTATATGTCAGGGTAGTCATTAGTATAAGTTAAGTATAAATGTTAGTGTAATTTCTTTCAATTTTCTTAATTATTTGTATAGAAATTTTTTATCATTAAATTTTATTTTTTACAAAGTTAAAGAACACTTATAAAATAAAAAATTATGTTCTAATTATTTTATCATAAGATATTATATAACTTGAATTGAAACATAGATTATAATCAAAAAAATTTAATTAAAAGATGACTAAAATTCTAATTTTTATTTTTTGTAATTATATTTTAAACTAAATCTAAAAACTTATTATTTATGTACAATGTATTACATCATAATAACTAATATTATTATATATACATTAAAAAAAAGTTCTGCATATGCGCAAATATTCCAATGCGAATCATCAAGCATCATCTTCAAAAAGCCTTCCCTTCTTCTAGTGATGAAGAAAGTGAATGCCAAGTAGTTTTGGGAAGGAGGTCCAAATGATAGTTTAGAGAAGAAATTTACAACCCTCCCAAGCCAGTTGCAATAGGGGCTAATACTATTCCATTGGGGATCAGGAAGAATCCCTTTGTAATTTCATCTCGACAAGCTAAGATACCAAATCCTAGATCTTCCTTTGCTCCAAGACAACCAAAAGGAAAAGGGGACAAAAAGATAATCCAACAGAATCGAATTCCCCCAAGAACAATTATAGCAAGCAAATCTAAAGGACATAAATTGGATTACAGAGGATCGTAATACCAAAGATGGTCAAGGACCCATCCCTTTAGATTTGGGGATAATAGAGTTGCATTTGGAAAAAATTGGAAAATCATCAAGCACTCTATGGTGGAAGACATTGACATTGGGTAAATAGATCTAAAGCGAAATAAGTATTTTCTAGGGCATCATACCCTAGGGTACAAATTAGGGCTAACGACGCTCCAAGGAGTAGAATTGAAATAATAAACATAAGAGAATACCCTAATAATGGCGAGAGGCATAAGGGCAAAGCTCTGGAATTAAAAGCGGATACCATGAAAACATACTGAGATTTTTATGCGGAGTTGGGAGTGACAGTGATTTGGAATGGTCAAAACCAACCAATCTAGGAAATGAGAGCATGGTGTAGGAAGAAATTTCCCAACCAGGTAAGTATATCCTACCTAGATAATAATTTTTTGTTAATAACCTGGAAAAACCAAGAAATTAAACAAGAGATTCAATATGGCAACATTAGATTATTCAAAGGTTATACTTTTCATTACATCGATTTAAAGCCAAAATTTAACCCTAGATTATATAAACCATAAAAAATAATAAAATGGGTAAACATTGTGCTGATGTCTGCTGAATATCATTTTCTTTTCATAATAGAAATGATAGGTAATAATATGGGATCATTTCTAGGATGTGAAGGAATTCAAGGTAGGAATCTAGCTAAAGAAGTTAAAATACTAATTGAAATATATGCAAAAATTAAAGAATTAGAACCTATTGAAATTATATCTGAAAAAGGAAGCTAGTTCCTACAACCCTCCTTCTATAACGAGGAAATAGATGAACTAACATTCTTCTGAAAAGGGCATTTATTAGGAAGGTTAAGTCAGAATAAATAGATCACTACATCATAAGTTTCTATCAAATTAAATAAGAAATCTGGAGGATTTGCTGTAGAAACTAATGTGAAGAAATACATTAATGTAACTAATGATGAATCCAAATAAGGAGAGAAGCATTTAATCAGTAATGTTAAGAGTAACATAGGAGATAAGGTAGAAAGGATATCAACAAGTAAGGAAACACTACAACAATTACTAAAGGATGATGAAGATTTAAGGCAGTTGTTATTGAATAGATGAAGCTCTTGGACCAATATGAAGAAGAACATAAGCAAGTATTAGCAAACAATGAATGTGAGAAGGAACACAAAAATAACATAGGGGTAGATATGCCTCTAGAACTAAAAGCTGCATATGGGATTATGGAAGATGATTTTGTAGAAGAGTAGATAGAAGGAGACGATGAAGATATAGGGAACCAAAAATTATTAGATCAAATTATGGAGGAAATAGAGGAAGAAGTAGTAGAGGGAGAATTATGAAAGTACACAACAAACATAAAAGTAGGCAGGGAGACAAAAGCTACAAAAGGATTGTTAGGCATTTATCATTATACCTAGGGAATCACGACCGAATTGTGCAAAAAACCCCAAGAAAAGAGGAAGAAATTCTCTTTTGGAATTGAGAACCCAAGTTTAGGCTGCAACAGATAAAGACAAAATAACATCTTTACTGAATGTAGGGAAGGGTAATTTCCTTCCCACTTTGCCATGAAAATAATAACATGGAATTTTAGGGGCATGAATGCCCCTAACAAGAAATGTATTCTTTAAAGCATTGCATTTTCTTAGCCAAAAAAAAAATATTAGTGTTACAAGAAATGAAATAGACTGACAATGATTCTGAGGAGTTTAGGAAAAGGATAGGTTGCTAGAAATGGGAGGCAGTTCCAGTAGAAGGAGCTTCAGGAGGATTGGGGATTATATGGGATCCTCAGAAAGTCTTAGTAGAAGTAATCATCAAAAATAGAAATTGGCTTTGTTCTTTAGTAAAGAGTCTAAGTAGCAATCTTAAGCTCACATTATTTAATATTTATGGGCCTACTCCCAATCTCAAGAAAAGAGATGTGTGGTATGATATAGGAAAGCAATTAATTCTGTCCCTTAATTGGAACAATATATTAGGAGGTGATTTTAATGCCATATTAGATTTATCAGACAAAGCTAGGGGTATAAAGAAAGAGCCTCAATCTCTAAGCAATTTCAGAGAGTAGACTAATTATCATAATATGTTGAATATAAAAATGGAAAATGCAGTCTATACCTGGAACAATAGAAGATCATGTTTCAACGAAATTGCAGAAAAAATTAGATAGATTTCTTTTTAAAGGTAATATGGCATACTTTCAACATATCCTCAAGTCTACAATCCTAACCAATTGGGATCGGATCATTACCAGTCCAACTAACTATTATAGAAGAACTCAAACCTAAAAGATGCCCCTTCAAATTTGAAAAGAAGTGGATGAAAAGTGAAAATTTTGTGGAAATGATAGAAAAGTGGTGGAGGGAGGAAAAGGTTATAGGATCGATCTTCATTACCAAATTAAAAATGATCAAAAGGAAATTGTTACAATGGAATAAGGAATAGTTTGGTAATTTTTTAAAATCAAAGAACAAATAGAGGAAAATATGGATAAACTAAATGAACAAGTCATTAAAGATGGTATGAATCAAATAAGCTATCTCAAAGAAAAAGAATTGTCACAAAAATATGAAGATATACTATCTAAGGAGGAAATTTTTTGGAAACATAAGTCAAGACAAATTTGGCTCTCAGAGGGAGATAAAAATACCAAGTTCTTTCAGAATTGTAGCAAGATAAGAAATAATATCAATAGAATCACTAAGTTTAAATATGCGACAGGAAGACTATTAGAGGATCTAAAGGATATTTCTAAATAAGTAGTAGCATTATTTCGTAATATTCTAAATAATAAGGAAAGTTCGGATCTAGAAGCTCAATCAAGCTTGCTAAGTAATATTCCCTAATTGATAACATCAGATCAAAATAGAAAATGAGAAAAATTATGAAAGAAGAGATATAAGTAGCTCTAAAACAACTCCATCTAGACAAGGCCTCGGGTCCAGATGAGTTCCCAATAGGTTTCTTTCAAAAATGCTGGCTTTTTTTGGGAGAAGAGCTAGTAGAGGCATTAGAAAGTGCAAGAAATTTAGGCAGTTTTTTTGAAAGAAATTAATAACACCTTCATAACACTATTACTTGAAAAAGAAAAGTCAAAAAGGTTAGATGAGTTTAGACCTATATCCCTATGTAACATAATATATAAGGTAATGATCAAGGCTCTGGAAAATAGAATGAAGATTTTATTACCCCTATAATAGCGGAAGAACATACAAGATTTTTTCCTGGTAGGTCCATCTATGACAAGGTCATAATAGCTCAAGAAGCAATTCATTCTACACAACAAAATCATAATCCTTGTATGTTGGTAAAATTAGACATAAAAAGGGACTACGACAAGGTGGATTGAAGATTCCTATGTAAATCCCAGAGGACTTTGGTTTTTCCAAACAATGGATTAACTTATTTTTTGAATTCATTTCTAGTCCCAAGATATCTATATTAGTAAATAGTACCCCGAAAGGTTTCTTTGAGATTTATAGAGGATTAAGATAAGGTGATCCAATATCTTCTTTTATTTTTATCATTATGGCAGAAGCTTTAGGGAGAATCATTTCAAAATTGAAGGATTTGGGGAACATTGTAGGTAGTAAGATTACTAGTAATCTTCCGTCTGTAACTCATTGACAATTTGAAGATGATACATTATTATTTTGGGAAAGTAGTATCCAAGAAGAAATACATGTAAAACTCATATTATAATTGTATTCAAGGGCATCTGGGCAAGAAGTTAGTAAAGAAAAGTTAGAAATCTTCTTCTTTTATATGGATAAAACTAAGGAAAGAGATATTAAAAACATATTAGGATTTAGAAGAGGTCATCTCCCTTGCAAATACCTAGGACTCCCCTTGGATAGTGAAACCAAATCTACAAAACTTTGGGATAATGTCTTATCTAAATTAGATAAAAGACTTCAATCGCGGAAAGGTAAATGGTTGTTTGTGGCAAGGAGAGTAATTATGTTAAAATTAGTATTAACTGCTATCCCCAATATCAAATATCCATCCTTCTGTTAACAATAGGAGTCATAAATAAGTTGGATAAAAAACTTGGATCCTTCTATTGGTAGAGGGCGATTAAGAAGAATAAGCTTTCATTAATTGCATGTGATAAAATATGCAAATAAAAAACAAAAGGAGGCCTTGGATTAAGAAACATGACAAAACAAAACAAGGCATTAGGTGCAAAATTGACATGGAAAATGTATAAGGAACCTCATCTGAAATGGGTAAGGATATTAAATCATAAATGTTTAAAAAATAATGATCCAATTAGTATATTCAGAACAACATCTCTTCCAAAAGGGTCTAGAATTTGAAATATTTAAATAGATTGTAGGAATGCAATAAAAAAATAGTTGACTTGGAACATATCTAATGGTAACAAAGCCCTCTTCTAGAGTGATTCAGGGGGGAATACCCTTCTATCCAAGCTTCCTAAATAATCAATCTCTAAAAGAAATCTTGGAAACAAAAATTGGAAAGTTTTTTCAAGGATTACATAACCCCTAGAGAATCGAATGGCCTCAAATTGCTTAAAGACATATTACAAAATAACAATATAACTATAAGTAGAGGAGAGGAGAAACTTATATGGAATAATGCTAATTGAGGAGAGGAGAAACTTATATGGAATAATGCTAATTATGGAGAATATACTGTCAAAGAAGGATACAATTATCTCAATAAAAAACAACTTCTTAAAATAAATTTACCAATTATTCTATGTTTGTATAAAATGTGTTTGTCCAAAGTAGGAATGTTTTTTTGGGTTGCAATGCAAAACAAAGTTCTTACAATGGATTGGTTCAGAAGTATGGATATGAAGGCCATAACAAGTGTCCACTCTATGAAAAGGATGAAGAAACTTTGGATCATTTTTTATTAAATTGTGAATTTACTAATCAATATTGTTTATGGTTGTTAAATAAACTAGTTTGGTACACAAAACTACCTAAGGATCTGCTCAACCTTCTACAGGGATGGCCCATCTATCTTAAACACAATTTTTATGGTATGTTATGGATAAACACACCCTCAATATTGTAATGGGAAGTTTGGAAGGAAAGGAATAGGAGGATTTTTAAAGGAAAGTAAATATCATTGAAAAATCTCATAAATAATCTATAGAAGCCTCCATAATACAAGTAACAAATAATAAACTTTGTAATGTTCAACATACAGATAAATCCTTCTCAATCAGAGATGAAAAGATCATGAAGAAATGGGCGGAGGGGGGGGGGGGGGGGGGGGGGGGCGGCTTAAAATTCCCCCTTTTAGTGGTAAAGAGGAACAAGTATCAAAAGATAAAAGAGAAGAATATAGATGATCCCTCTGGGAATAGGCTGGTATAAACTAAATTTTGATGGGTTTTCTAGAGGTAATCCCAGGAAAGCAGGGATAGGTTGTGTCATGCATCATTTGGATGGCTCAGAGATAGATAGTTTGGCAAGACCTATTCGGGAAGAAAAAAATAATGTAGCAGAACTAAGTGCATTAAAAAAAGGTATCTTACTTTGCAAAGATCTAGAAATTAGGAAACTTGAGATTGAAGGAGATTCTACATTGACTATTAATGCTTTAAGGATGGGCAAAATGAATTGGAGGTCAAATAATCTGGTAGGTAGAGCATCACAACTATTAAATTATTTCAAATCAATTACCAAGAATCATATTTACAAGGAAGCAAATAAAAAAAACTGATCCGCTAGCTAGTTTAGGCACTGATGGGATTTGGTAGGAGAAAGTAGGCATTAGGAAATAGTGATAGGTTAGTAGCTTCATAGGTTATTTGAGTTAGTTTTAAATAATACTTTGATTTGGAATGAAATTATGAGAATCCTATAGAGTAGATAGAAAAGCTTTAATTATGTATTCATAATTCATTATATTGGAAGTTTCAATTGATGAACACTTTATTCTATTAAATATAGATAAATGATGACAATTTACTAGTAGTGTTAATCATCGGGCCAAGGTAGAAGCTATCCTTGATCCTCGATTAACATATTCTCATTAGTGATTAATTTCTATTTGTGAGCTCCAAAATGATAAGATGTAGTAGCAAGCTGGCTTGGAGGACAAAACTGACAATTTAATATAAGCTTAGGACAACCTTTTAATAGAAATAATCTCTGTCTGGGTTTAGTACAAGCAGGTAATTATGATATTAGATAGGTTAGTGCATTAATGTCTGATTATTGATTACATTTGATCTCGAGTTAATCCACTCTCTAGGGTGAAGTTAATTAACTAGGATGGAATGCTCTAGTAATCGAGAATTAGTCTACTTATAATTTGTAGTATAGCTCATAGTAGCAGTCTAATTATGGATACTCCCATAAGATTAAGAGGGTTGAAAAGGCAGATTGTATTTCAAGGTGAGGTCACGAATGAAAGGTTGAAAGGAATTAGAGTTTTTCCCCATTCCTTGGTAGTTAGGGATATTCATAGAGTTCTAGGGGAAGATTATATATATAATGAGGACAAAACTAGGGAAAATTATGATATCACATCTATGTTGGTAGTTGTTGTGTATATATAAAGTATACCTTCATGAAATTAGTTTGAAATCTATCAATTCTATGGAAATATAATCTAAATTTAATCAAAGAATTGAAAAATTAACAAGAAGCATTCCTTGGCTCTCTAACTAAGAATGCTAATGAAGCTCTCAGCCTTAATCTCCATTAGTGACAGTCCTAGAATGAGAAATGATGTTTGATAATGCCTAATCTAGCTCTCAAATTCTCAAATTGCAATGTAATTCATTCAATCTTGCTCTCAAAACTCACTATTATGCTCACAAATTGCTATGATATTAAAGAATTTCTCTATAGTGTAGATACAATTGCTCATGAATGTCTGGGATTCTTAATGCTCTAAAAATGCTTGGTATTTATAGGATTTCCCAAGGGTAGGGGGTAGAGTTAAATTGATCATGATTTAAGCTTGGTTGAGTTGAAGGCTTTGAAATGGTTTCAAATGGAGAGACCATTTAAATGTTGGTCTCAAAGGTTGGGACAAACAGACAAATTGAATGGCGAGGATGTTAAAGGTTCAAATGAGTGATCAAGATTGCAAAGTTTGGAGTGATCCATGTGCTTTCAATTCTTGATTCTCATTAGCTCTTCAAATTTCTTATCTCCTTTGTTGAAAGAAAATAGGATTTAATCAATTCAATTAATTAATTAAATTAGCCATGTAAGGGAATAGGTTGATTTTGATTTTTGATTTAAACAATATAACTAATTGATTAAATCAATTCCATAGTTTTGATTAATCCCTTTAGGCTTAGATTTAATTAATTGATCCTTTGATTTTAATATGATTTAGTCCCTTTTGATTTAATTAGCTTCCATTTGATTTGATTTGATTAAGTACACCTCACCAAATTTAGGTGTCTACAAATGCCCCTCTTTGAATTGATGTGTGAAGCGCATTGATTCAAAGAAAATCAATGTCTTGGCCTGATTGACTGATTTGATTGATTGATTTGATTTGATGATAGATCTGATTTGATGACCTGATGCAAAATGAACCACCTGATGTGAAACCCTGATTTGATTGATGTTAGATAAAGAACCTGATGTGAACAATTGATTTTGAAATGCCCCACTGATAATGATTGAAAATTCCGTACCCAGATGTGGATGATGCAGATTTGATTGATTGGACATTGCCCCTGATTTGAAAAGAAAACTCGATATGAATCCTTGATGCCGATATAATGCAGATATGATGCCCCCTCGGGAAATGAATCAAAATGATTTGGATGATTTGATTGAGCTTGAGAAATTTTGGTTTGTTTCTTGATAAAATCAATTTGAAAATCCTACGGTTATGAGAGAAGATGACAATAACTATGATTGAGAAAATGTTGTTGATGTTTTTAGATAAGGTGATGATGTTTTTATATCACTTGATGTCAGTCAGAATCACTTGGTTGATGTTGTATTGATCTCAATCTGATAGGATACATAGGTTGATGGATGTATTTGATAAATGGATAATTCGCTCTCAAGATCTAGAGAGACAAACAAATCGATGCACTCAAGATCAGAAAATAGATGATAGGATAAATGATTGACGTTAAATGATCAATTGGATGATTTGACTTATTGATATTTGCTAGATGGTATGATTCGTGCTAATGGATGATGGATCAATTGATAATGATTGATGACGGTTTTGAAAACAAGTGATAGACCAAGGTTCCAATTTGGGATTTGATCAAATGAAGTGTGTCGAAGATGATGGCGTCTTAATAGAAAAAGATATATTTCTATGATATAAACTCAAAATTGACCTTGATTCCTTGGGTTCTGGGTGAAGGACTTGCAATCCTTGATAGTGAAATTTCCAAAATCAAAGATCAATGTTATGTGACAACACTTGCAAATGATGTAATGTGAATGGAACAAAGATGAAGGATTTACTTGTTTGAACAAAAAAATGGTATATGATTGATTGTCGGATTAGAGAACCTGATAGTTGATAGAACAATAGCTTCTGGGGGTTGGCACATGTGTCACAGATGATGGACAAAATTAGGTTTCCCCTAGTTGATCAGATGGTTAGGTTGCCCCTAGGTGAGCAGATGCATAGTAATAATATTCTTGATGTAGCATTGATTATTTGACGGATCAGACATTTGATGATGTAACCATGATTAACTTCCACCCCCTTGATTAAGAAAAATACCATACAACTAAAATGAAAGACTAATCTCTATGAATGCAACTAACAGTCACTTTTGCAAAGAATGTATGGATTATTTTTCATCATTGAGCTTTTTGGAACTTGAAAAAGGTACAACCCTCACTGGTTAGAGTTGCAAACCATGAGAATATGAATATCACTTTCATCAGATTCAATGTTGCATGTGGATGTTGGCATTAAGATACGAGAGATCTAAATGACCAAGGTATCCTTTTGGGTAAAAAGACAGATATTGAATCCCTTCCATCTACAAAATTTCCTCGATAACTCTTTGATGGTCATGTCTTTAGACAAAGTTGTATACTTACATGAATCAATCTTAAAAACAGTCACACAGATATCAAGAAAAATGTCATGCTTTCATCATCCTTGATCTAGTTGAACATCATTGATTGGCTAGAAAGACATGGCTTGAAAATTCAATACCTCATAAAAAACAATAGTGCTATTGTTTTTGTATCCCTATTGTTCAATAGAATTTCATCCATTTTGATATGTTAGGTTTTCTCAATTTTAATCCTGATAATAATATGTCAATGAAGGTCAAGGATCATGTTTGCGTCAAGATCAGATATGAATCGAACAATGATGTAAATCAAAGGTTCAAGTGTCTATTTATTGTAGTTTGATGCATTGAATCATGTGAATTAGTGCCTGCTTTGGTGGAATCCGCTGATTTAGATTAATGCCCCCAGTTGAAAAGAAATTGTTGAACTTGGGAAAACCTCAAAAATATGACAAAAGATCGGTTTATACAAGATGCAGCTCAGAGACTTTATGAAAAGTTTTTTGGATTTTGGATTTTTTTTAGAGATTTTTTTTTTTAGAGATTTTTTTTTTAGAGATTTTAATTTATTTATTATATTTTTAGAGCTTTACTCATTCTCAAGCAAGATCACATTGGTCCCCCAATGTCTAGCAAGGTATAGGACATGATGGATGGATGAACAAGCTGATGTATCAGAAATGAAAAGGCTATGATGGATGGAACATGTGTAGTGAATGCGAACCGTAGGACCATCTCCTCAAGACTATTGAAGCTAAGGAAAAAAATGATATAGCAATGTGAAGCATATTTTGGATAAGCAATGAAAGCCAATGATGGAGTGCTAGATAACATATAGGATAATGACCTAATGTCATGACAGTGAGTGGTCCAAAAGAGTGGACATATCAAGAGGCTTTTCTGCATTTTACATCCTTCATTTCGATCAAGACCAAGGGTACTGAATAAGATGTGAATAGGATAACACAATCAGGATAAAGGAGTGATGAAGGCTATGAGGGGATGTTTTGGGATTATGGAAAGACTGCTTAGGAATAATGAAGGTGGATTTTAGATAAGAAAGATCATGATAGGGTAGCATGGATGCAACAAGTGAAAAAGTTGATGGAAAGGATAACAAATGTCCAGATACCTGATGCTCATGGATATGTTCAAGCTTTTCAAGCTCAAAGGTGAAAGAAGGAATATGGATGTGAGTGAGATGAATGATATGAATATGGATGATATCATGGATGAAACTTGCCCCTAAGTGTAGAGTGCAAGAGGGAGGAATTACACATGATGTCTGTTTGCCATGTATTCATCATGGTACTTGTCCACGACACCACAAGAAGTGGTTTTCACCATAGGACGAATTTATTTCTCTTTACTTTTGCTACCAAGGTGCCTATTTACCAGTTTTTTACTAAGACACTTTTTCTCTATTTTTTTCAATTATTATTATTATTATTATTATTATTATTTGTATTTTTCAATATTTCCCCAAAATTTGGATCTTTGAACAATGCTAATCTGAAAGATATGCTATAATAAACCATGGCTATGGCTAGGATGCTCAAAGATATCAATAAGGTGATGACAAAGGATATATATGAAGGATAAAGGTAGATGGTGGTTAAGATTTTATGCCATATATTGGGTAAGAGGGATGGAAAGATGGAAAGTAGGTATTAGATAATGGATATGAGGATAAGAATCATGTATGTCATGGATGGAAATGTTGGCAAGATCAACTTTGACACACACTTTGAAGGGTGGTGGAATGATGGAAGAACAATGGATGAAGGAGGTAAGGATGTAGCTAAGATATTGGATTTTGGGATACAAGAACCCAAAGTAGACTTGGAAAGTGGAAAATGTTTGAAAGGAGATGGAGTAAAAGCCTTTGGAAGCTTGAATGTCAACTTTGATTTTTTGTTTGTGTGAAATTCTTTCAAAAGTGACTTGAAAATCCACAGTCTTTGATTTTTCTTTCTTTTGTGATTCTTTTGAATGCATTTCTTCAATGAGGGATTTAGGAACCCACATTTTCTTTGATTTTTCTTTTTGCTTGGTGGACCTTTGTGGTCTCTTTGATATTTCCTTTTTCTTTTCATTCACATGTCGATTAGATGGGACATGGTGATTCTTGGATTTCTGATTTTTATGTTGTTCATCCAAATTGCTTCCAAAAGACTTGGGAATTGTGGGTGAATAGGAATAATATGGAGGGTTCATATGGATTGGTGTTTGGACATTCTTCAAGTATGCGTGCCTTCGTTGATCTTGATACATGGTAGGGTAAGTGAATGGAGAACTAGGGATGGTAGGCATGGTTGATGAAGGAATATAGGGACCCAATATGGATGGAAGGTATGAAGACTTTAGCTTTGGGACATAGGAACCCAAAATAGATTTGGAGGATGGTGAAGGCGTATGGTTGAATTTGAATGGATGGAGATAAGGTGTGAAAGGGATTTCAACATCTTTGGAATGAGCTTCATTGCTGAGGTTCTCATCTTTAAGATTTATCTTTATATCAATAGGCTCATGAGTAGCCTTCATAGGAACAACTTTGATAGGATCAACTGAAGATTGAGGGGATTTATTATTGTGCAAGGGATTTGGAAGAATGATGGTTTCATGAGGTTGATATGGAGGAGTATGACAAGGAGTTGATGGGATACTTCAATCTTGAAAAGGATCTTTGGATGGTGTAGAAAGGGTATTTTTCTCTTGATTTTCAATATGCTCATTGGAAATGGTGGAAGTAGCAAGCCTATCTCTTAAAGCCACGTTAAGAGCCAAAATTGAACTTAGGTAGCTTGTTTGAAATTCTTTCTTGTCAAGACCCGTGAA
This sequence comes from Thuja plicata, assembly GCA_018584345.1. NCBI lineage: Eukaryota > Viridiplantae > Streptophyta > Pinopsida > Cupressales > Cupressaceae > Thuja > Thuja plicata. Next base: position 1,726,672 of record MU223748.1, read on the forward strand.
AACATACGAGAACATACACTTTGTGTGGTTTAGGATATAGAAACAAATTTTACTATGTGTGTTGTGTTTGTTTCTACATTTTCAAACAAGAAAGCATCCTAGAAATTTGATCACCAAATTTAAATTTTTAAAAAATCCACCAAAACAGTGACAAATAAATTTTCCTGGTGAAGTGACTCTTATCATCATTTATGCCACGCGTACAAATAGTTCTGTGATGCCTAATAACTCAAGTGGCGTGTACTAAGTATTAACTGATGACATTATTTTTCCATTAGTATACTCAGAGGAAAAATAGTCAGAAAGCATTACTGGCAGACAGCAGGCATCACCGGCGAACCATAAGCAGTACCGGTGAAATGCAAGCATACCCGACAGCACAAATAATTTTTGAGAAAAATGCTAAGTATAAATGTGACAAGCTTCACTGGCGAACATAAGAATTACCGGCAACACAGTTTCTAGAATCAACCCAACAGGAACAGACAAGCATATCCGACGACATGTTCAAGAAGGAACACCAACGATCAAGAAAACCGAACATCAAAACCGACAGACAGATCAAGAACCTGCAAATTGTGGATATGAGTTTTACACGTCGATTAAAGAAATATAAATCTATTTATAGAGTTTTATTTTTGTTTTAAATCATATTAGATGGTCATGCATGCTTTATGTAAATGCTTTAAAGCATCCTAACGGATCTAAAGCATATCTAACTACAGATCAAGATCAAGTTGTATATCTTGAATCTAGAGTTAACGTGTAAATGCATGAATCAAGAATTGAGCCTAGATTAGTATAAATAGATGTTCGTACTCATTTGTGAGTACATGAATTTTTAATAATTGATAGCCACGAAGAGAATCTAAGGAGCAGAAGGCAAAATTCATGCAAAGAGCAGAAACATAATACATCAGTTAAACAAGAACACACAGAGGCTACCGACGAGCAGATAAAGGTAATACTCAATCATGGAAGGATGATTAACAGTATTTTTGGAGCTTCATAGGATCTGTTTTATCAACAATTAAAGATTGTATTTATCATCAGATCAAAGACTTATGTAGTTGCATTCTAACAAGTGCATCACATCTAAAATCCTTTTGTAGAAGGTGGACTTAACTGTCCTTTGTAAATCTCTTAACAGAGTGCACACTTAACAGTG
>MU223748.1:1734332-1748004 GCA_018584345.1 Thuja plicata
TGCTTTATGTAAATGCTTTAAAGCATCCTAATGGATCTAAAACATATCTAACTACAGATCAAGATCAAGTTGTATATCTTGAATCTAGAGTTAACGTGTAAATGCATGAATCAAGAATTGAGCCTAGTTTAGTATAAATAGATGTTCATACTCATTTGTGAGTACATGAATTGTTAATAATTGATAGCCACGAAGAGCATCTAAGGAGCAGAAGGCAGAATTCATGCAAAGAGCAGAAACATAATACATCAGTTAAACAAGAACACACAGAGGCTACCGACGAGCAGATAAAGGTAATACTCAATCATGTTAGGATGATTAACAGTATTTTTGGAGCTTCATAGGATCTGTTTTATCAGCAATTAAAGATTGCATTTATCATCAGATCAAAGACTTATGTAGTTGTATTCTAACAAGTGCATCACATCTAAAATCCTTTTATAGAAGGTGGAGTTAACCGTCCTTTGTAAATCTCTTAACAGAGTGCACACTTAACAGTGTTGCTAAAGATTCAAACAAAGTAGATCTTAATAGGTCTCCACTGTAATACTCATAACATGGTAGGTCATCAGAAGTGACCAAATTGTAAGCCTTAACCGACTCTTCTTATCTGCAGATAGTGAAGTTTGTGGGTAACAATCCCCACCGGAGTTTTTACTTCCTTAACAGGAGTTTTCTGCGATACCATATCTTGTGTTATGTGTTATCAAATTTCATGTATGTTTCTTTTACTGTTACACATCAAATAGAATGTATGATATGATTTCATATACATAAAGAAAGATGAATAGATAGATAAGTCATTTTACAAACTGATGACTAAGGGTTAATTGGCTAACCAATAAAATTTTTAGTGGTACTGATTCACCCCTCCCCTCTCAGTACAAATTATCTCAATATAATTCCAACATTAACTTTTGCTTAGTCATCTGCCAAGTGACGCATAAACCTTTCAAGTGTTGTGTATCAACAATCAACTCACAGGTACTAAGTTGTAAAATTGCGTGTAACATCACTCCAGTGAGTGTGTAGATAGTTGCAAAGTAGCGCGTGCCAACAATAAAACAATGCATACTAAGTTGCAGAGTAGCGCGTGGTACCTTTCCAGTGAGTGCGTATACCGCATTTAAGTAGCGCGTGTACACAACCCAAGCAACGCGTACAGACTGAGAAGGTCAAACAATGGGTATTTCTTGAGGGTTTGGAAGAATTTTGAAGACACATTTGGATACCCTTTTCGGAATTCTTTTTGACCAGTCTATTCGATAGATCAAATTCCTTCAAAACTCTATGATGATGAATCTATTTGAAACACGAATCAATCCTATGGAAAGCAAAGATCAAAATTGCCATATCAAGATGGAGAAGTACCCGAAGACGAAGTTGAGGCATCCCAAGATCCCATGTTCCTCGAAGTCATGGACAAAGTTTTGAAGAGGGATAAAGAAATATATTTCATAAACTTAGCTTGATTAGGAGTTAAGCTCCCTCATAACTAAAATTAGCCATGTAAGGGAATATGTTGATTTTGATTTTTGATTTAAACAATATAACTAATTGATTAAATCAATTACATAGTTTTGATTAATCTCTTTTAAGCTTAGATTTAATTAATTGATATATTTATTAATTAATCCTTTGATTTTAATGTGATTTAGTCCCTTTTAATTTAATTAGCTTCCATTTAATTTCCATTTGATTTGATTAAGTACCCCTGACCAAATCTAGGTGTCTAAAGTTGTTTCTATACATTTTGAAAGGGATAGGGAGTTAGTAGCTAAACTACATCGCAGTATTTTCTTCAAAGACATTGTAGGTGATTTGGACAGAGTCTTGATTAATATTAACGAGGAGTTAACCATCCCCAAACCAAGGCGTTATGACTGATTCATCTGGAAGGGTAACCCGGTTCCAAGGTCGCCCATCCAAGAAATGGAGGAGTTTTAAATCTAGGAAGCCCACCATAGCCAGAAACTTGTAATTTCTTATGGACCTAATGCATGTGAAGAGACCTAGTAGAAGGAATTGGTTTAAAGAATATTTGAGAGAAGAAGAGGTAGAAGCAGAAGACGGTGAGGCAGATATTGCTAATGCTACCCTCATAGCTGAAGAGGGATTACCTGATAAGTCTTAGGATGAATCAAAAGGCACTGAGATAAAAGGCAAAAAGTTTAAAAATGTAGATGCCAATCTGGTTGGTGAAGGGTCGACAAAGGATCTAAGAAGAGAAGGTGGCTCGTGTTGGTAAAGGGAAGAAAATCATGATGTAAATTGGTGTTTTAATCTAAATTTGGGCATTTTGTAATCCCATATATATGTAGTTGGTTGCCGAAAGATTAGGTTTAGCTAGGGTTTTTATTCTGTTTTTAGAACACTATAGATAGCATATTGTAAATTTTGACCCCTCTCATGAAGCATCGAAAGTTTGGGGTTAGGGCTTTAGGGAAATTTATATCTAGCTTCATTTAGGACTACTCTGTGACAGGATTGTAAATATTTTAACAATATAAATACACCATATAATGATAAGCTTCTTTACTATGTTCAAGGTTTGAATATGGTTATTTGTATCATTATGTTTTATATGTTTCTTCCATGCTGAAAGTGATCAAGATTACAGTTCAATTTAGCGTATGGTTGAATCTTTTTATAGATTTTGATTCGTAGACTTATAGAGGTTTCCTTTAAAGATAGTCTGTTTAATGATGTATATGAGAGTATCATTAAGCATATAAACATGTTTCCTATGGTTACAAATTGATTAAGCTCATCTCCTTTCTATCGATGTAGCCCTATAATGGAGTATTTGGCTTTTAGGTATCACTATGATTTAGTTAGAATCTGTATTTAGGAGTCATTTTTTTTTTGTAGCTCTGGTAGATTATTAAATATTTCTTACGGTTTAAGTGATAAGCTGAAATATGAGTTTTATTGGGATTTCATTCTATTGACAATTAATAGATGATAAAGGGACGGTTCATCCATTCTAGGAATGTCTATTAAGGGTAGACCTTATTTTAAGGAATATGTAGTAAGCTTGTCTCGATGTTGATGGTTCATTGATAGGCAGGATAATGGCCTCTATCTGAAATTGATAGCACGCTGGGCAGTATGTGATATAGCCATGTTTTCCCTCTATCACGTATGAGACACTAACTCTCGTGTTTTACATTCAAAGTTGAGATGGCAACTCTGGTCATATTTTAGGGTTTTAACTTCAGTTATTCCTTGTATGACGGTTTGTGGTAATAATGTATTTGTTGATGAGTAGCTATAATGGGTTGTTGGAATGTTTATTTGTTCACTTTATTTCTTCTATTATTGATTACCCATTTTGTTCGTCCTTCTAGATATATAACATTTTCCTTTAATAGTGGCTTTGTGAAAATCTTGAATATTATCACAAATTTAGTAGGGATCTTAATTAATATAGGTGCTTCCAGAAGGATTCTCAGCTCTATCTAGTGTGGGTTAACAATTAGATTGAGAGGAACCAAGTATTATATATATATTCTCTTGGCAGTCTGGCATGTTTCTTTTTAGAGGATAAATTTTAAATCTTTCAGATAAGATTCATGAGAATAATATGCTGGCAATGAAAGTTTATAAGATGAGTTACATATTGTCAAATAGTCTTAATTCCCATGTTGGACAAGTGGAAGTTTCGTTATTGAATTAGGTTGAACTTGTTAGCGTTATTTTCTGATTTTGATCCTTAATTTAAGAGCGACTTAAGTCTATCTAAAGTAGATCTAGAGTCTTATTTTCTCATTGGATGTTCATCAGATCTTCTTTTCTTATGGTGGTTTCTCATGCTTGTATTATTAATATCATTGATCATTACAATTAATAGAATTAGGAATTTCATTCAATAGCTCTGTTTTCTCCTATTTTTGCTCTGCAATTTGTGCTTTTATCTTTCAGCAGAATTTTCAATTTATTTTGTAGATTGTAAAATTCGACATGGTATCAGAGCACATGTGCTAGAAGGAAGAAGTACATCAATTTTATTTGCAAGTATTGCAGATCAAGAACTATTAGATATAATGCAATTATTTTTTATTAGTTTGGGGGTTGTCTCTAATGTATTTTTTTTGTAATTACGAATTGAGATAAATTTCCATTTATGGGGGGTTTAATTATGTTTGGTAATTATTTTCATCCTTCTATTGTCAGGCTAACCTCAGAGAGTTATTTGTGCTGGAAAGAAGGGATAAAGTGTCATTGCCTTGAGCAGGATCTGCTACCCTATCCCAATGGACATGTTCCTGAGCCAAACAACTATGAACATAAAATTGCATGGTTGAATAGTAGTGACATGGTCTACGGATTAATGTGCATTACTATTTTAGAGGATACTCTACATCACATAGAGCACATTGAGTGCCCTTTCATTGCTTGGATCATCATCTGACAATTGTACGAAGACATTGATTCTTCATATAAAAGTGATGTTTCCTTGGATAGCCAGGCTTCTATGGATGATACTGAGATTTTTGTTGCCCCATCTTGTTTGGATACATCCTTCTTGGATGATCAATTTATTGATAACCCATATGCACATGTTGTTTCTTTAGAGTTTAGAGTTGCTTTGTTGAAAGTTTCCAATGATTCTTTGCATCAAGATCATTTATGTCTTTTGGATTTAGTTCATTGGGATCAATTTCTATCAGACATCTCATTTTTGTTTGTAGAATCCCTCATTTTGGATCTACATGACAGTATGGATTTCATACATCTTCTCTTTGATGAAGGTGATTCTTCTTTAGTTGTTGTGAGGGAACCTTCTGACCTTCTTCTTCATTCTCTACATGACCATTCCTCACAGATTGATACGAGTTTTTATACATTTGCACAACATTTTGAGGAGATCTATTTTCCTTCTAAGGAAATACATGAGTCTTTTGATTGTGCTTTATATCAGTTTCTAGGAGCTTTTAGATTGTCATATTCTTTAGTGCTTGATTTGATTATGACAAGTTTCAGGATCAACACAAAAACTATGTAGCAAGTTTCAGAGATGTCATGCATCTGGAGTTTTCTTCCTACATACTCTTTTCGAGATTGGGGAGACTTCATTCATACATCTTTTGGTTTTGTTTCTTCCTAAGGGGAAGAATGTTGTTCAAAGATCATGGTCCACCTTCTACATCGAGTTTCAAACATCTACCATTGACTACAAATTATGGAGGGATCCGTCTTCTCTTCCATTTCACTTTCTCCGAGATCTTCTTGGGGTGAAAGAAATTGTAGTAGAATAGTTCTATTGCTCTATTAGCATCTTATTTGAGGGGGGGAGGTTTGTTCCCACTAGGTTTTCCCTCTTCCCTCTTTTCTATCTCTTTAGCTAGCCTTAAGGCGGCGGGGGTGTTAGCATTATTTTTTTGAAATTTGATCCTTAATTTACGGGTGACTTAAGTCTATCTAAAGTAGATCTACAGTCTTATTTTCTGGTTGCATGTTCATTGGATCTTCTTTTCTTATGATGGTTTCTCATGCTTGTATTATTAATACCATTGATCATTACAGTTAATAGAATTAGGAATTTCATTCAATAGCTCTGTTTTCCCCTATTTTTGCTCTGCGATTTGTGCTTTTATCTTTCAGTTGGATTCTCAATTTACTTTGCAGATTGCAAAATTTTACAAAACTTCTCATTAAGTATAGGCTAAAATAAAAATTATAAGATGGATTAAGTTGCCATTCTAAAGATAGATATGGTAATATAGATGAGACTTCGAGGAAATATCTCATCGAAGTAGTCTCCAATGGATAATTTTTCCAGAATTGATCGTTCTGAGGTTGATTGGTATCATCAATATGTAGGCCAAACAGTTTGCACTAGTAGCGATGATATTACTATCCTCAATTAATGGTAAATCTCAATGATAAAGTGTGATGAAATTATTGGTTTTTTAGACTATCTATTATTATAGCTAACAATCATTTGTAAGATGTCTTGGCTGTGACAAAAGGTTGTGCAGGTAAAGACTAGTCGTCTATGATATTGAAGAGTCTCTTAGTATGATTTCTTTGGTAGAGCCATTGTTTCATCATGGTGCCTCATCTTCTTGGATGTGAATGATATTGCCTATTCTTCTTCTTTATGGTATCTTTAGCAGGGTGTATTGATGGTTCAAAGGGCAGTGTGGTAGCTTTTGTTAGAATTATGATAGCTGTTCAAACATGCATTTGATCCAGGTTGTGGCACCTAGATGCATTTGATCCAGGTTGTGGCACCTAGATGACTTATGTTTTGTATTTGAGTTTGGCAATGTGTCATTTTGATGTAATTATGTTTAGTTCTTAGATTTATATGAGCTACAACTAGATGTTTTCTTATGTTCTTTTAAATCACGACTGATGTAAACTTCTATAATTAATAAATTAATAAATATATAATATCTCTACTTTGACCCCTTATCTATAAAAAATACTTATATTATTATAATTAAATTTTTTAATTTTCTTATATTTTTAAATTTAAAATTAAAATTAGCTTTACTCAAATTTGTTTAAATTTTTATCAGTATAAAGAATAACTCTCAACAAAAGCCCATTACAAGGCATATCAATTACACCTCAAGGCATGATAAATGCTTCAAATTAAATCTGAAGAAAATAATAATAAATGCAGATTACAATTGTAATTTGAAATAGATTAAGAAAGTAAATGAAATCTCTATCATAATGGTTTCACTCTTTATATTCCTCTGCGCTGGTTTGCAGTTGCTTTTCACTATTCTAGTGACCTTCGCCTGTGGTTGGTCTGCAAAATAAAATGAGGAAAACCATTATATTTCACTCTTGAAAAGTACAGACATAAATTTAAATTTACATGAAAGAGTTATCAATTAATTTTTGTAATAAGTTAAATCTTCATGGCAGTTACTAATATAAAGTAAGTTCATAATCTAGCAACAAGTATAAATTAAAGAGAAAAGAAGATCACACCCACATTCAACATTAGAACATTAAAATTCACTTTTTAAAAGACATTCTTTGTCATAGAATATTTTGACATTTTACAGAGAAAGAATATGATTTTTATTTTTATTGACTAAGATTTTTCATCCGTCCATGAATGTAATAGGCCTCTTGACATAGTTATTTATAATAAAAATTTTATAAATAAATTGTATATAGTATTGAACTTACAGCCCAGCAAACACTTTGACGGAATCATAGATTGCCCATTGTGCTCCAGTAAGTGTTCCAACCATAAGAATTCTCAAAGGAAGACCTCGAGTGCAAAGACCTACAAGCCCCATTTTTTGCACAGCCTAAAAAAACACATCCCAAAGTTTAGATGGGACCAAATCTGAATGATAGCAAATCATAAGGCCAAGCCAAAGCAAACATAAAAATGCTAAAACAGCTTAAAGAATTAAACACTTAAAAGATATTAGTAATCAAATTTGAGAAAAATCATTAATTCTCCTACCTGAGCCACAGTAGCACCCTGAGAATTGTTAAGAAATGATACAAGGTTATCTGCAGGATGAGAAATGACAGCACATAATATTCCAGCAATATATCCTGCTGTAAGACTCACACCCACTTGAAGTGGGACACTGCATTGCTCCTTTGGTGTAGGGATAACATGCTTGTACAACAGCTCTACTGTGTTTTCAAATGATGCAAACTTCATCATTGTGTCTGTAATGAGAATCCAAATATACAAAAAAAATTAATTAGATGACAATTTTGGTTAGCAAATATCATTCTCCTTATAAAACTAGTGATCCAAGTTGTACCAACACACCAGTTTGCATGGTATTTATGCAAGCAATTAAAGATAATCTACAATAGAAATTAGTCATGGAGTTGTAAAAATAGACCAATTTGACCCATCTGTGGGTAGGACAATGCCATGTAATAGTGCATGCTTCCACAGTGAAAGTAAATTAGGCATACCTTATACCAATATCTTGAACATGACATTTCATTAGAATCTTAGATCTATGATTCTATAGTAGATCTAAATTGGAGAATTCATGGAGTTTGTAAAAGGAAATAGATTTTCCCTCTGCAAAATAGCTGCAAGACAATGAACTTAATAGTAAATGCTTTTACAGGGACATCATACAAGTATGTTCAACACTGCATGTCATTAGAATCTTAGATCTGCAACCTATTGGTAATCATCTCACCACTTAATTAACCTAAAGAGAAGATTTGGACAAGGAATTAAAACTAGTAAATATCATCTAAATTCAGGTCTGACATTCTCTTATTCCTGTGGATTTACTTAAATATATGTCACTAATTTGAGAATTGTGGGTGCGAAGGTGGACTCATTTACTTGTGTTTAACCTATATGTATTATCAGGGATTATTCATATATTTGACTCAGAGGGTCTGGCAAGCAACAATCAATATTGGACTACAAAGGAGTTCGCCCCAACTATACTGTAGGACACACCTCTTGAAACGAAAAAAACAAAGCATACAAGAGAATTATGACTTTAAGGAGCATGTATCACACTAAGCTATGAAGGGTACTAAAAGGAAACAAAAAAACTTACAAGGAATTTGACGAGCCCACAGTGGTCCAATGCCCTTGTACAAACTGCCATTCAAATGAGAAAGTGATGAGATTCCACTGATGATGGAGTTTTTTAAAAACGTACAGCATATGCAACATATTTTCAATTTTTTTGTGTGTTTTTAACGTGCTATGAACTTCAAATTTTTTTGAAGGAAAATGAAAAGAATGAAAAGCCAATAACTTGAATGAAAAACACAAGGGATATTGCAAAGTTTGCAATTAAGAAGAGTTCAGAGTCCCTCAATGCAAGACTGTTCCCAAATGACTCACAAGCACCACCTCTTGAAGAGGGGTCTTTGAATTTCGAATCAAAATTTCATAACAAAGTTGTATGCACACAAATTCATCTGTGAAAATTCTCAGAATCTTTTATTAAGAGATGAAGTTTCTTACACAAGCTAAACAAGAACAACCTTATAGTTTATTGGTGATTTTTAGGATGGGTTTGAAGTTTTGAACTTACCCAAGCAGCCCCTCTCTTCTGACTAGTTTGGGCATGCCATCAGACAAGCCTTTGGCAAAGCCAGGTTGTGTTTGCACCCTCACTTTTACTGCCTCAAAAGGGCAGAGAGCAACATCAGCAATAACCTCTGCAGAAGCTGAGCCTGCCAGGTAGATCAATGTCTTGTACTTCGCAGCATACTCTGCACCTGCAATATCTGAGTAAGATTTCTTAAAGAACTCATAGAGTCCATATTTGAAGGCCCCTTGTGCACTGTACCCCAAAAATGTTGGAGCCCATCCTTTGGAAAACCCCTTCAATCCTTGCTCTCTCATCATTACACGAAAACCAGAAGAGACATTTTTGTATTTTACAGGATCAATCTGGGGACAATGATGTACATACATATTTTGTAACAATTAAATCAATCTGTCAATTCAAGCCCAGAATCATTCAAGGACAAATAACACTATAACAGGATACTGGTAGCATATTTATTCCTTTTTCTTCCCAAAATTTTGGGTCTACCTTCTACACCTCTCTTCAGGCATACCTGGATCTGTAGATGTCATATAGAAGGTAGACCTGAAACGTTGGAAGAAAAAGGAATTTCACACAGTTTGCATCTAGAAACATGCAGAAATCTCAAAGGCATAAAAATGTAACTTTACCTGCATGCTACATTTGATAACATCTAGAGGGGTAACAGCAGTATGGGTAGGTCCACAGCTGAGAAGTCCTCCAATGGCACATGTACCATAATATGCTGGACTGAACATGGCAATTTTATTGGGCTCACTAGGTGATGCTACCATAACAGGATTCTCAACTTTAGCAGATGAATAATACAGATGACTTGGAACAATAGTTTCACAGTGATGCTTCTTCATCATGGTAATCTATAGATCAGTTCTGAAGGATTCAATCTTTTTGTTCTCACAAATCCCTCTCAACCCAAAGATATACCAAGGATGGCTTGGAAACTAATTTCATCACAAGAAGTGCAGGGAAGTTTGTATATAATATAGGCTCAGCTTGCATTCAATTTTGGAGTTCTGTTGCAGTATTTCATTTGACTAGGCAATGTTCAAACTGGGTCCTTTTTGACTCAGATACCATTAGGAGCAGGCCAAGCTTTCTGGAATGCCCACCAAATTCCCTGAAATGAATCTGCACCTTACACGTCTGGGAATCTGAGTCCCTTCATTGACCGACCAGAATTTAATTGCCAAAATACTTGAGAAGACATCATCCATGAGGTCATAGTGTCTTATTAGTTTCGTCATGGAAGAATCTAAAGGTTGCATGTGTACTTAAAAAGTAATTCAGCAATGTTAATCAGTCAAACGGTAACAAATCTAAAAATTAAATATTCAACTGAAAATTTGAGTCTTGTACAGTCTCAAAGATATTTTTGTAGTCTTAAAAGATAGATATTTTTGTAAAAGCATATGCAAAATTTAATATTTAAGTTTTAGTACAATCTCAAAGAAATTTCTGATGATGGATGATAGAGTGTGACTGAAATGTTGACTGAAAAATTCATATACAATCAAAATTCAGAAGTATAGAACATATCAATATGAATTGTAGAAATTTGTTAACACTCATGTACAATATTTTTAAGAATGGCTTGCCAAGCACTAAAATTTTAAATACCTTATAAGTAAAATTAAAAACTCTCTGGTTTTATTTTATTGATTTGTTAAAAAAGCTGTTTTAATTTCTTTATTTGAACTGAGTCAAATATTTACAGGCATTTTATGAAGAATATTTTATTTGACTTCCTATTAAGTTCTTATTTTATTTAAAATTATTATAATTTTGGAAACAAAAGTTTGAGGTAAATACTTGCCCAGTCAAATAACATTATGGGAATATTAAAATTATAAAAAAAATATTGTAAAGAGTTCATGTTGTGATATTTTTGTTCAAGATAATTAAAATTAAAAGATCAAAAGGAGGTAGTCAAAATAATGAAGACTAATATTAGAAAATAAAATAAAATTGTTTAGTGGCAAGATACAAGGCATAAATGCCACAGTAAACATGTAAGGAAAAATAAAAGAATAAAAATATAGAGATTAAACTCTAGTCCCAACTTCCTCGCTATTAAATTTGTTAATGATGGTTGTGCTTCGTTTCTCTCAATGTCTATGCCCCCAACTCCCTCCTTGGTAGGAAACGAGTTTGGGAGGAGATTTCTTCTCTTATTTAACAATCTAGCACTTCTCACTGGCTATTGGCAAGGGACTTCAACCCGCTGCTCTTCCCTTTTGAAAAGATGGGCGGGAGTGAAGATTTCTTGGATATCATGCTTAATCTATCAGACTTCATCAATGAAGCTAGTCGAGAGTTCATTTTTGCTTCAACGATTAGTCGAGTATGTGTAATGAGGACAATCTCGTGGTTAGATGGAAATAAGTAACACACAGTGGATGCTGATTGGTCGAAGGAGAACATATGTTACTCAGTAAAAATTCAAAGGCTTTTTAGTGAGTTCAATAAAAAGGAAGGGTGCACTCCGTCAAGGAATTTTGAATCCCATCGGTGGCCGTCAATTTCGTTTGATCAATGGTTGATATTTAAACTAGAGAAAGCTACCCGTTGTGAGTCATAAACTTGCACGAATTTGCATTGATGAAGAACACCGGGTTAATAAAAGCAGAGTTCGATGTTTTTTTTTAATGTGTTAAAGAAAAGAGACAATTCAAAGCAACAAATGGAGAGCTAGCATCTGGAGATAGGATTTTCAAGGGTTTCAAGTGCATTCAACTAACAAATTGAACCAATAAGTTTTCTTTCTCTTATTCTTCTGCATTTGGTCTCTGGTTTCTAAAAAGGAGTTAGGATAAGAACTGTAAACCCTAAGATAGGGCTTTCAATTGAAGTCAATAGAGCCTTTTGTACAATCTAATGCCATGTTGACCACTTCAAAGGCTTTAGGATTAGAGGAACCTAGGGCAAAAAGGAAGAAGAAATAAAATAATTTGTGTGATGATTTGATAACCTAGTTGCCCGGGTCATCTCATAGGTCTAAAAAAAGAAGTGACACCCCTAAGTTCTATGAAAAACAATGCAATTGTAGAGAAATCTGCACACCAATTAGAGGGCACAACATTGTCACATTCTTTTTGTTGGAACTTTTTCTTGTAGAATCTTATATAGCAACAATGCTTGACCCTATGCAACCCAATTTTCGATTCTATCAAGTAAAAGTCCAACTAACAAGGATTAAATCCTCCTGCACTTCGAGCTCCACAGACTCACGTGGGTGTACCTAGTTTGGTTCATTGTTCCTCAGCAAACCACACAGTGGATATGTGTCTTACACAGATATTCAATATGCAGATATACAAAATGTAAATAAAAGTTTGATTAGTTTTAAAATTGTCATGCAACCCTAATCATGACCGTGCCACATCCCAGGGTACAAAGTCTAGATGAATGCTCATCTACCACACTAGATTACTGAAAACCAATTAAAACCCATGAAAGATCGAGATTCCTTACAACTCACTTTCTACAACTTAATCCCCAATTATCAGATTAACATGTAATCTCTAAACCCCCTAAAATTTGTTCTCAGGAACTACACTCCCCTTAGAAATAACCTTAAAATAGATTTCACAAATTGCCTTACAAATCAATGAATTTGAAATGCCTTATAGATCAAACTCATAAGAATTCAAAGCATACACATGAAGACAATTAAACATCAAGAAGGGACTCCAATTATATTTTCATTAATCAATATTGCTTCAGTACATTCATTATTTTCTCAGTAAACTAAAACTCAATAACAAAAGTCTAGACTAGAACTTGTATTCGGTATTGATTGATCCTTTGTACAATACTTTCTCCTATTACTTATACCTCTAGCAATCTTGGAATCCTGTTATGAACCAGGATGCAACAAGCTATAGATTGCTAGGTAAAGAAAAAAATTGACTCATCATGAAAGACAAAAATACAACAAAACCAATAACCGAGTTGTTACAAGATTTCAAAGGCAATTTCTCACTGGACCATAGGGCCTTTGCAACAAATTCAAAACTATTGTGCCTTTTCCAAGTGGAACCTTTGTCTTTATTCTTTTATGCACAAAATCAGTTTGCAATTTTTGACCACCTTAGGATGTTGGAGAGCTGCCACAAGGAACAATGGGGTGTTCCTGTTTCTTTGATTCATCTGGGTATATCTTCCCTTCCATGCTGCAAACACCTCATCACTGGGCCAAGGGAAGTTAACAATTTCAATCTTCTTGTTGTTTAATTCATCCCATTATGTTTTCATTCAGCCAAATTCCTTTCTCCAAAACCCAAAATGACACTTGGCATTCTCAATTGTCTCCACGGTTTGAACAAAAAAATGGTACTCTTGAGGTTTATAATTCTATTTACTCTCACAGAAAATTCATCCTCCATCTCTCCAATCCACCTTCCCTAACTCTTCAATTTACCATTCTTTTTGAAAATGCTGGGAAATATTTCTAAACAAACCATGCAGTATTCCCTCCTTAGTATCTTTGCTCTTCTTTGGATGCTAACCCTTCTTTTTTATGTATTTTCCCTTGGTTGTATTATTTAAATGGGATAAACCAAGGTATCCCTTAGATTCCTCCTTAAGAGGAAATAACACAAGTGGCACACACTTTATGAAATGTGGCATACATAGAT
>MU223748.1:1796430-1814608 GCA_018584345.1 Thuja plicata
TAAAAGATTTAATCTCCCTTTTAATTAAATTCCTCTTATTTAATTAAATTCAATTCCTCCCATTTAATTAAATAAAATTCTTCTAATTTATTTAATTAAAAGAAAACCCCTCTTTTAATTAAATAAACAAAAATCTCCACTTAAAGCACTTTATTTGATGAAAAAGGCAATAAATTAAATGAAAATTAAATAAAAGCCTTTTTTCTTCACATCCTCCTAAGTGGTGAAATTTTTTCCTCTTAATCATAGCCTTTGATTTTTGCCTCTTAATCTCAATCGTTCACTTTTCTTTATAAGGAAATCTCTCCTCATTTTCATATATCAGAATTTTTAGTATTGTTATGCTGCAGGTTTGGAGAGCAATTTTGGAGGAGGATTTGAGAACTTGAGCTTGGATATTGCAACTTCTATTTTCATGTCTTCTTCTTCTTGCATCCATGGCTACTCATGTAGATTAGATTCATGTTTATTTTTATAGATTAGATTTCCATATTTCCTTTCATAGATTAATCATGCATTGTTATCATTTAGATTAATTTCTTTTCATGCATTGCAATCATATAGAGTAGATCTCATTTTCATGCATTTCAATCTCTCATTTCATAGTGTACTTGCATAGGCACTAACTAGGTCAATCTGAGGGCCTCCATTTCAAACCTTTGCACTCCATGACTAGAGAGCTATGGATCGATATTTGAGGCCTCATTCTTGAGCAACCTTGGATGGAATGATTCATAGAAGTGTGACACATTTTCATCACACAAAATTTACTTTATTTGTGTTGGAGAGTAAAGTTATAGAAGGATTTACATTCTCAGAAGAAAATAGATGGTGTAAGATCAGAATTGAGATAACTTTGGGTTTAATCATCTGGATTCTAGTTAAATATACTAAGTAATTTTCTAAGATTCAATACCTTGTCAAAGTGTGTTAAAATCCATGAGTGTTCCAAGGTTTACCCACCTAATTTTTGCAGAGCTTAAAGAGTAGGAGTATTACTCAATTCTATGAGTAATTCTTGTCAATTGGCCTTTGATCTCAGATTTCTATTGAATGAAGAAGGATAATTCTTAGGAATATCTAAGGAATCAGTTGGAAGAAATAAAAAATTCTTCCAAGGCATCTGTTAATTCTTGTCTGACTATTTTTCTATCGTTTGTAAAAGTAGATTACTAAGAATTCATTTGGTCCAGCTTGGATTTATCCGGATGCAATTTTTTAACTACCATTGAAACTTCTTGGAACATTATTTAGTAGTCAATAATTTATTCTAACGTTTATTAATTGAGGCCAATTGACAAGAATTACTCAATTCTTTGAGTAATTCTTGTCAATTGGCCTCTAATCTCAGATTTCTATTGAATGAAGAAGGATAATTCTTAGGAATATCTGAGGCATCCATTGGAAGAAATAACAACTGCCTCCAAGGCATCTATTAATTCTTGTATGAATATGTTCCAGCATTTGTAAAAGAAGCTTGATAAGAATCCATATGGTCCAGGGGATTTATCTGGATGCAATTGTTTGACTACCATTTCAACTTCTTGGAGCATTATTTTAGTAGTCAATTCTTTATTCTAACCTTCATTGATCAGTCTAGGAATTAATTCCAAAAATTTTCCTTGCTCTGCATGATGAGAGCCTTCAAAGCTGTTTGCTAGATGATAGAATAAATCAACTATTGTCTCCACAATCTCCTTGGGATCTTTAGTAAAAAACCCATCAACCTTTTTTATTTTTGAAGTTCTATTACGATCCCTTGTTTATTTAGTCACAATATAAAAATATTTGGTGTTTTGTCCCCTCCTTGCATCTATACTGCTCTTGACTTTTGGCTCCCAAACGTTTCTTCTTTTTTCCAAGATGTCTTCATATTAATTCATTAGTTCCTTTTATTTTGAGAGAGCATTCCTAATCCATACCCTCAGTTAGATCTATTAAATTCATATTTTCCAAATTCTCCTGTAGCTCTTTTTAGTGGAAAAGATGTCCTTGAATTGCTTCTCGTTCCAAACTATCAATTTATTCTTTACATTATTTAACCTTGTTATGAAGAAAAACATCTTGGATCCATCAAATTATTCGTCCTTCCACCATGTCTCTATTAGTGCCAAGAAATTTTCCCTTTTTATCCACATATTTATGAACTTAAATGGATTTTCACCCCCCTTGATTAATAGTTGGATGGGGAAGTAGTTTGAGCCTGAGAAAGAAAGGATGAAACCCTCCATAATATATGGGAAAATGTCTAAATCACATTTGAAAATAACCTGTCCAATTTCTTTGCTATGTTACTAAATCCTAGTCTCCTGTTGTTCCAAGTATATAGTCGTGGACCTCCCAGTTCTATATCGATTAGTTCATTTCTTGCCTCCCAATTATTGAAGTCCATTTGAAATTGATTAGTACTTGTGAATCCCTCTCTTTTATCTCACCTATTAAAGATGACATTAAAATTTCCATTTATTATGCTTATGACATTGGATGTTTATCAAGGAATAAATTTATCTCCCCCATAATTTTTTTCTTGTACCAATTGTTCGGTACGTACACATTGATAAGTTGAAATTTCAATCTTGAGTTCAGGCCATTGATATTTCCACCAATATAATTCCTTCCTACTCCATGGTTTTAAAATATAATTCTAGGGAGTGTTATAGGACAAATATACCCCCATAGGTTTCCTCCATTACTTTACAATTCCTAAATTGCTTGGTGAAGTTATCAATTTTATTTGTTACTAGTTTCATTTCTTATAGCATGATCACTTTTTCCTTGGTTAAGACAATCCTACGCTTGACCAAGATCCTCTTGTTAGGGGTGTTTAAGCCCCTAACATTACTTGATAAGAGCATCATTGTTCTTGAGGAAGGGCACTACCCTTCCTTGATCCCAATAATTCACTGATTTTCTTCTAGTTTGTTTGGCTTAGCTATGAGCTCTTGTAGGGGATTTCCTACCTACTTCCTTATTTGAGTTTTTACATAATCCAACTTGGTCATTATTGAGGGTATCTATATGATTCCTAATTTTGCATGATTCCTTCCCAATTGTTTCCCTCTACTTGATTTTCTCTTCTATCCTAAATAAGCCTTCTTGTTCTAGTCCTTCCTCTTCACCTTCCTCCATCGGGAATTTTAGCATTCTCCATTTCTCTCTATTTCTCTCCTAATTCAGATATTGATGATGGTTTATTTCTTCTTCTTTATCTATTGTGATCCCTAAAAATTCACATAACGACTCCATGTCTATCATATCCTTATTTTCCATTTTCTAATCATCTTCCTATACCCCTATTCCTTCCTCTAAATGTGTTTCTGTTTCCCTCTAATAATTTTATTCTTCTATTATATACCCTTATTCAATATGAGGACACCCTCTTTTTTTTTGTCTTCCTCTTGTATTGAAGCTTCTTCAAATCCTTGAATCCCTTTGATTGCCAATGGTTTGTAGATAAAAGGTATTTTTTTTAACTGCTGATGTATATATGTTTGTAGTGATAATGTGTCTCCTAGTAGAAGGAGCATATCCTTCTGTAGTTGATGAGTTATTCTTATTTACTTATGTAATTATAGCATTAACTCCTTTTTCATACTCAAAGTGACATCTCATCCTTTAGTTTTTTCCTTACCATTTGTGATTCTCTAAATATTTTTCTAAATATCTCATTCTCTCTTTCGTCTTTCCCTTAGGTATTGTTTATTCCTATTAGATTCCAATCTTAATTTTTTGGTTTTTTTTTTCTAAACCTTTTCTTTTTTTGTCAATGGGTTGATTTTCACTTGAACCCTTTCCTCCCCTTTATTTGAGTAGAAATGAAAAAACCCTGTCCAAAAATACACTTACCACCATAGAATCTCATATCATTCTCAATTTTCTAAAGATACTTCCCATTCTCAGTTATAATTTCTATATTGTCAATAAACCTCATATTTGTATCTATATGTACCATTTTTTTTTCTTTTGCCCCCATTTTCTCAAATAAAAAGTATTCTTCCACCCAAATAAAAAGTGCCTAGGGCTGAACCCCTATTTTCTACAATGCTTCTAAATTCCAATACTTAGTTGGGAGTTTTTCTATACATATTCATTTGAGGAGTTTATTGGGAATGTGTTTACAGAGGTCAAAGATGGGTTCTCAGTCAATCCAATACAAATAAATCCTTAAAAAAATAAGGGTTTTCCAAACAAAATCTCTTTTTTAAGCGATGCGTTCATACAATTTATAAGAAGATATCCTCTAGAAAAAGATCTAACACTTTCCCGACCTTGGAAATTCTCTACCCACCATTTGATGATTTTCTCCATCTGATTTTTTGATCCACTCCACTTTGTGAAATCCTTGAAATTCTCCCAAATCAATTTAAGGATATGTTGTGGGTCCACAACACACCCCATGTTGGCCCTCTAGCCATGGGGACCCCCTCTTTTTTGTGCCTTCTTTTTCTTCTACCTTCTCCCCCCTTGTTTTCCTCTTTTTTCTAGTCTCTCTGAGTTTTTCTATAGGGCTTTGATTGAGAAGTGTAAAATATTTTCAGACTTTCACACTTTCGCACCTTCGGGATAAAGAGATCATCCGATCTCTGAAAGTGCGAAAGCCTGAAGAGACCGAAAAGTGCCAAGTCCTTCCAGACTTTTGAACTTTTGAACTACGAGGTCACCTGACCTCTGAAAGTTCAAAAGCCCAAAAATTTGGAGGTTTGGGCAACACCTTTCAGGGTTTCAGCCTCTGAAAACCTGAAAGGTTTGACGTCACCCATGGGATATAAAAGAAGGACCGTGCATTTTTCTTCTCACTCTGCCCTTGCGTGTTTGTTTATTTCTACTTCCTCATTATTTTTCCTCCTCGCACATTTTCTCTATGTTTTGTGGCATCACATCTTTAGCTCCACCTTTGCACCTTTGTAGGTTGGTTCCCTTTCCCTCCTTCATCTTTTGTCGTCGTAGTCATTTTATTTTTTCACCCTTCACGTGCCCCAGTTATTTTTTTTCCATTCTAATAGAAGTCTCTAGGTTTCCCCTTTCACAACCTTACTACTCTTAGGTTGCCACGTCCTTGGCCCTAGGTTTTTAGGTGTCTTTCATTGCTCCAAATGTTTTAGGGTTGTTTTTTAGTTTTTTAGGGTTTTTAGTCTTCTCAGTAGTCCCAGGTTTTTGGCCTCCGAAAGGCTGAAAACAAGCACTATCATCAGATCCTAAAGCTCAGAAATACCAAGTACAAAGGCTTCAGACTTCAGAATTTTAGACATTCGGTGTTTCAGAGGTCTCAAAACCTCTGACATCTGACACACCGAAAATAAGGAATGCTAGAAAGGAACATCAGATCACCAATGAAGTACCTATTCAAGGGGTACTACTGTCCATCTAAAGTCGACAACCACCATCAGGAGGTTACCGACACTAAAATAGATAATGTGGAGTGGAATGAATTTTTGACCAGATGTTTTATTAGTACTCTCAAATTTTAGAGAAATTTGGAGTGACTGTACTGAAAATCCCTCTAGGCAAAATGAATAATCCCTAAAAACATGCGGAGAATCCTTACTTTGAACACATGCAAAATGAGACCTGATGGTTTGTGTGAAAACCGCTTGGGAGACATGTTCCTCACCTTTCATTTGGCATATGAAGTGGGTTCCAACCCTCATATTTCAGTTTGGACTTGTTTTGGAGATAGCCATTCGGAGGTGCTTGTCTAAATCTGCACTTTTTCCTAAGTATCAATTTGCTGTAACATGCCTAGTTTGCCTATGAATATCTTGTGTCTTGTTAAGTTTCATGGACCGCCACTTTGAGGAATGTTTTATATGTATATCAGAGAAATTATGTCCCAACGCTCAATCCATTTCAAATCTGTTTGATAGGTCTTCCAATCCCTCAAAGTTGGTCTTCTAGAAATGTCTCGTTTCTTTGTTCCGCCCAGATTTCTGAGTAGCCCTGTTTGTACAATTGTAAATTTTGACCTTCTCACCTAATTGAAACAATTCATCTTGCATCATATTATAGAGGTCAAATACTTCTTATATCTATGTATTTAGGTCATGATGAATCCATTTGGTTAGTTTGCTAAGCTCATTCCGTTTGCATTTTCTATCAATTTGCCTAATGGTCAAATGCAGAATTCTGAAGTAGCTTACTTTGAGGTCTTGCAAATGTGTATTTGGATGAATTCCTTGGATAATTGAGTTGTCCTTCATATTTTAAGCATGGAAATGTGATACCATGAATATTTTTGGGCCATGATGAATCTGTTTGCCCAGTTTGTCAATCTGATTCTGTTTACAGTTTCTAACAATTTAATGCAGATTATTTGCACAGTATGGTCGGGGGCCCTTTTCGTGAAGTTATAAATTGAATCCCATGATTCATCACATTAGGAAAATGGCTTCCCTAAATTATAGACCAAATTTTCTCCAAGTTTGTGAGGACTCGGATCCTAAGGATTTCATGTGCACGCTTTCCCACCTTTTCATTTGCAAAAATTATTATTTCTTGTTTTTTGCTTTTTCTACATTTCCAAATGGTTACCTTTGAGGGTCTCACAAATATGTCTAGTTGATAGTTGGGAGCCGCCTTTCTGGATTCATGCTCTCCATGCAACATATTTCTAATACCTATGAGCTCATGTCTTCAGAAGTTGACTTGATATTTTTCACAAGATATTTTCAAGTGCAATTTGTTATATCTGTGTGTCACTACCACTACAATGTCACAAAATAACTATGTTTAGTAAGCGATATCTTATATCTGGGTTGGATTCAATTAAAGCATCTTCACATGTATGCTTGCTATAGATGGGAGAATCATTGTGTTAGGTTTGAGAAGCATAGAAGGGTGTGAAGTATTTAATCAAGATGAATTATGGGACTATTTTCTGAATTGTGTAAGCTATGTATCAACAGTGGCTAAAGTGGAGGCTTCTAAGAACAACATTTGTATTGATCAAACCAATGATATAACAATGTTATTTAGGTAAAGTAACTATAGAATATGCAACTCGATTCTTGCAAAGACACCATGAATGAATTAGATTAATGGTGTGCTTCAAACTGCATTAAGAAATATGGACTCTATCTTTGCTTTTGGGACACACTTCTGTGCAGATATTTGATAAAGGAGTTTGCGCAAATGAAGGCAAAAGGCATGTTATTTTTTTTTAAAGGAGAGATCTCAATACAATTGTGGAATCATCGAATATGTTGAAAACCAAAATCCACGCGCTAATTGTATGGATACAAAGACAATTTTAAAACATATAAATTGCATATGCAAATGAGACTAGTCAGCGCAAACATCATTGGAGGGGATTTTGTTTTAATTTTTGTATTTTTATTAAAGAAAATGCAGATGCAAGAATCTACGTTGGGAATGGAAATAGGAAGCATGCACAACATATGAAAGGTTGAAGACTTGAGAAATTCTCAAGCAACCATCCCCAAGTCACATCGCGCTGGAACTGTGCATTGGATGGATTGGAATTTGCACTAAACAATAAGAAAGTTGTGTAGATGTAAATAGAGGAGACACCATGCATGGAAGACAAAAATAGTTTCAAAATTCCAAGGTAGATGTAAATGACAGGTATAGCCCACGCAGTCAAGGAAGGAATCCCCAAATTTTGTATGCAAATGCAGTTTGTAGATACAAATAAGAAGAAGCCCTGCGCAGACTTGTAGAGGGAAAGGACAAAACATTTACAATGTCTGCGCACTGTAATATACATTAAAGTCTACATAGTGTGAAAGGATGAGTCTTGCACAATGTCATAAAGGAGCATTCTTATGCCAAGTATGATGGAGGAGTTAAATTTGTTTTTAAACAAAATCAAATGCCACTACTTGCACAAGTGAAAGAAGCTGCATTGAGGAAAGAATTTAAAATTGTTTCCAACAAATAGAAAAATGCTTGAATCAGTATGCTGCGCAATGTTTTGATTGGAGAAGCCCACTGGAGGAAGAGGTAAGCCACAGGTTTCAGATTTGGAAAGCTGCGCTTGAATTTGTTCCCAGACAAAAGCTTACGCTGATTCTTGAAGAAAGACAAGGCAAAGCATTTTAAAATAAGAACATAAATCAAATGAATTTGCACAAAAGACAAATCAAGAAGCCAACGCTGATTCAGGAAAGAGATTAAACATTAAAACTGCAATACAAATGTTATTATTAAATGAGGAAAGGAGGATGCGCAACATGTTAAGCTAGAAGTTTTCAAAACATTAAAAATAGCCATTGCAAATGGCAGATGTGTTGCCAATGCCTACACAATATAGTATATGATCTGCACATGATGATTATTAAAGGTATATGCATGGGATGTAAGACAAGACATTCTAAAACATTATAAACACGTACAATGCAAATAGCCAATGGGTAGGATGTACTGCGCAGGTAAGTGAATGGTTAAGAAGGAAACTTGTGCAAGGTTGCCCAATCAACATAGACCCTATGCTGCATGAGACATAATGAAAGGAGCAAATATAATTTCAAAAGGAGATTGGAGACTTGAGTAGTCCAAAGAAGGAGGACATGCTAGCGTTAAAAAACAAAGTTGAAACATTCTACACATATCATGAGAGCCCATTCCTGCATTGCTATGTGGAGGCCAGCACAGTTAGTTTTTTTTATTTTTAAATCTTGTTTGGTAAAACTTTCAATTAATTTGCAATTCCATGGATGTCAAATAAAAGAGCTACATAAAACATTGAAGCAGAGGTAAAAGGGGCCGCGAGATAGAAAGAGAAGACTGCGCAGAGGCTATAATTTGGCAAGGAAGTCTAAAAGGCTATTATCCCACATTCTTCCGGTAAGAAATTTTTTTAATGTTTTTATAGTAAAGCACTTGTATTGTATGTGAAGAGAAAAGCCAAGAGGCTTATGGCAGGCCCCTTGGCTAGAAGACTTCAGTGCATGATGGGCCCCACTAATTTTGAATGAAAATGTATAAGAAGGCTTTAAAATCAAAGGGGATTTATCCCACATTCATTCAGAAATGGACTGTAGTAATGTTTATAAGAAAAAGGGCTAACATATGACTTTGAAGACAAAGAGGAAGCTATCCACATGTGAGCGGTTGGTGCCTTGCCTTGGGAAGCATGCCCAGTCGGCCGACTAAAAAATTTTTTTAGATGATGTTGCGTGGTTGTGGAGGAGAAAAATACCTCGTCGCGCGGTCGCAGAGGGTTCACGGTCAAGGTCAAACCCTGCGTGAGTGAGCGACGAGCTCGTCATGCAGTCGCTGGAGGATTACAGTTGACCAAAAATGAGGTGCGAGTGCGCGACCAAGCTTAGTTGTGCAGTTTCCTAGGGTTTTCCAAGGTCGTGAAAAGGCACGCAAGTGGGTGACTCAGCTCATCGCGCAAGGCTTGCAAGGTGATGACTGAGTGATTCAGCTCAGTCACACACTCGCAGAGGCAAAATTGGAGCCAGTCAAGGATGCAGAGATGGATTTTCAAAATGAATCAGCGAATGCCACTTGTCCAATTCTGGTGCACTATGAGAAAAAAGGATGAAAATATACATATTTTAAAATGTCATTTCAATTCAATAGTTTGACTATTTAATAAATTTCAAAACATTTCAAAGTTATTCAGGAAATGTGCACGGGAAAGAAAGTTTGTTTGAATGGTTCAGGGGGAAAATTCTTTCAAAAATATCAAGTATCATATATCACCGGAAAGGTCTCAAAATGAGGATTTTGATTTTGTGAGCCTTTTCAGTCTAGATCAAATCAGATTTTGGCAGTTACAGAAAGAAGCAGCTACAGATATTTTCTGGGAGAAGAAGGACATGTGTCGGTGATAGAATTGGTTTTTCTCATTCTGCTATATCTCAGTTTCTTCTCAGTTGTTTAAGGATGGTGAAATTAATGCTACAAGACATCTTCCTGGTTTTGTGTGTCTGGTTTTGAGTTCTTTGTTATGTAGATGTATTGAATCAGAAGTTTATAATGAAAAACAAATGGAATCCCTTCCCAGTATTTGTCTGATGTCTTTGTGTTTGATCCTGAATCTTTATGCATAAATTTGTAAGGCATTTTAGTGCACCAGTTATAAGATAACTGTGAATTTGTGTTTTAGTTTCTTTCAAGGAAAGAGTAAATCTTATAGACAAGTTCAGAGGTTTCAAGGTTTCACATGAATTTGATGTCCAGGTGTTGGAGTGAAAAGAATGATTTGTAAGGCACTTCATTTGGGTCCTGTATGTTTGGATTTAGAGGGTTTTCTATGAATGCATGTTTGTATGACTCTGTTGCCTAATAGACAAGGCACTGATCTTTGCTTCTTTATGCAGTTGTCATCATCAATCCATAAAATCAATTCAATTTAATTTTCTATTTAAAGAGCTGTGAATGATTGTTAGATGTAGTGTGATGGGCATGAATCCATCCCATGATTCACTGAAAGAGTGAATCCAATAGGCACACCCGCCTGAGCCTTTGAGCTCAAAGTGTAGGAGGATTTGTTTGATCCTTGTTAATTAGCCTTTTCCTTGGCAAGGTCAGGGAAAAATGCTAACAGAATGGCAAATCTATTGGGGAATTAAGTAAAGTTTCAGTAAAATGGTCAGTGAAATAAGATATTTATTTCCTTGATTTGCTGTGTTAACCCTAGAGTCTGGTTGAAAGAAAGAGTCAAGTGATGGAATTTGAAGTTTATTTCAGATCTGTATAAGGATATCTTGGAAGTGTTTTTATTTGCAGTAATTATAAGAAAAATTTGTGCGGCTTTGCTTATTGGACAGAACCCAGAAATAAATATTATATATCAAATGGTTTTTGCTATTTGAAGATTTTCCTCTACAAGGAGGTGGCGACTCTATGTTGAAAAGAACCTGATGGAGCTATCAAAAAGGCTCTAGATCTGCCAAATTTCCATTCAAAGAAATAAGAACAGTTGCAATTGTATTCCCAGGTAATCCTTATATTTTTTATGTGAAAGAAAAGTGTCCTCAATAGGTGAAGAAGTCACTAGAAAGGGGGAAAATAGTTTTGAATTCTGTCATACTTCTTGGTTCAAAAATTCCAAATATCAAATCAGAAGTATGTTGTTATTTTAAAAGATAGATGGTTGAAGTTGCAAGGTTCATGTCAAAATCTCTGGTATATGTCTGATTTGCTCAAATATATGTCAGAAGTACCGTATATGATTTCATAAAAGATGTAACCAATAATGAATTCTTGCAGAAATTTCTCTATGAAAAGATATGTGCCATTATGCTTTGATGGCAGTCATGGTTCCTCAAATGAAATTCCTACTGATATTAGGAAGCATCTACAAAATTTTGAGGGGAAACAATCAGATTCAACATGTAAGCATTTGCAAGAATTTGCTGATCTCATGGGTGATTTTGAGATTCAACATGAAGATATATACATGAAGCTATTTGTTCAAACTTTGAAAGATAATGCTAGGGACTAGTTTTCCTTTTTACCAGCTTGTTCAATTTCTTCTTGGGATGAATTTCATGTTGCCTTTATGGAACAATTTGGTGAGAGAAGGAATTTGAGTGATATATTTACTAAATGGTTGAATCTAAGGATTGAAGAGGATGAACTAGTTCCTGATTTTAATATCAGATTTGCAAGAGCTTTACATGAAAGAACTTAAAGTAGTAGACCTAAAGACAATGTGTGTGTTGTGGTATATTATGGTGCATTTGAAAATAAGATGAGTAATAGGTTGAGAGACAAGGAACCTAAGACTACATTAGGCATTCAGGACAACAATAGAGATTGAAAACAATGCCAAGTATGAAATGACAAAAAATCATTTCTCTAGAGGGATTTGTTGGCAAAATGCATCTGAGAATGGACAAGAGTATTGTGAAAAGTTTGCAGCTCCAAGTAAGTGTAGTGATACCTCTGCTTTGGTTTCTAATCAGGTCTTGAATTCAGAATTGAATAGATGTATGGTTAGTAATCCTTTGTTTCATACGGAAGAAACTTCTAATGATGACAACAATACATGTGTCCAAGAAATGGTAGCAATGAATGATGTTTCAAATACTTATGATGCTGACTTGCTCAATGAATCTTTGCCTTACAAAGTTATGTTAGAAATACCCTCTCATTTGGATCCTAGATGCAATAATACTAACAATATTTTGAATGTTGAAGAGGATGTATGTGTTTTACACTCCTATGAGGATCAAGAGGATGCTGAAACTTATGTTTCAAAAGAAAATGATATGACGGAATATGATGGAAGATGCTGATTCGTTGCTATTATGTGAGCATAAGGTAGAATGGGAAGATAAGATAATTTTTGGAAATGAATGCAAATCAGCATGTGAAGGTAAGAGTATTTTCACCAATTCTGAAAATAGTCTTTCACATCTGCATGATACAAATGAATTTGGTAGTAAGAGTTTTGAAATGGATGTTGTATGAAAACTTAAGGAAAGAGGGATAGTAAATGAGGGTTTTCCTTATGAAATGGAATATGATACTATCTTGCAACTTTATCATGATATTATGAATGAAAATCAGAATGAAGATCAATTAGCTGAGTCTTTTTAGTCAAAGGGTAAATTGCTAGATGAGTGTGTTTTTGAAATCCCTTCATTCAATGATGATTTGCTTCAGCATATGAATTGTTTTTGTAATGAAAACCCTACACATGATGTGAAACTTGAGGATGATTGGTGTCTTTCCCCATCTCCTCTAGTTGAAGAAGGTAGTATGAATTGTTTATCCACTTCTTTGCCTAATAATAGAGGTGTTGAATCTACTTGTAATGACATCTCTAATTTTGAATCATATGCTAAAAGTGATTATGACAACAAGGATACTAATGTCTTCAAAGTTTTTATTAATGATGCATTTGATGAAGACATTGATACGGATCAACCATCTCTTTGTTACCATGTTCATATGGGAGAAAAAC
Organism: Thuja plicata; assembly: GCA_018584345.1. Lineage (NCBI taxonomy): Eukaryota > Viridiplantae > Streptophyta > Pinopsida > Cupressales > Cupressaceae > Thuja > Thuja plicata. The sequence goes on from MU223748.1 coordinate 1,809,314, forward strand.
ACGGTGTTGTAAATCCGTTGTTCGAGGAATACATTCGGTTTTCAGATTTGATCTATTCTGATTTTGATGTTGAAAATGTGTCAGTATGCAGTAAGAAATCAGATTGTGTCTCTTCCCAGGCTAAAAGTGATAGTGAGTCTGAATTTGCATTTGGTGAGTCCATTGTTCCATATAATGAGTAGGACAATGATGTTGATTATCTGGTTTCTTATGACCATGTGGGTAATGTAACACCCCAAAATTGGCATCTTGCAACCCTAACCAATTTTGTTGCATTTGTCACTCTTATAGATCATCAAAGTCCTATTGTACTAGGCAATTCTGAGTTTAAACTGACTCTACTCGACCTGAATGTCAAATGCAGAAAATCCCAAATCTGCGTTAATCATACATTATATTTAATTCCTAAATATCTTTAGGCTAAACAAAGCTTATGATCGAATTAATTTAATTATAAATTCCTAGCACTTTAATTAAATTAAATTCACCCTCTTTAGCTAAGACACATGAAAAAGGGATTAAATGATATTTAATTATTAAATAAATATCCTCATTTTCAATAATTGAATTTAATTATTCACATAACTGAGAAAAAGCAATTATGAGGTCATATTTATTTAATCAATTGGATATTCTCTCAAAAAAATATTTCTTCTGTTCAGGAATAGAATCTTTGAATTAATTGAGCTTTAAAGAGAAAGAAAACAGTTAAATCAAATAAAACAGAATTAAATCAAGAGAAATAAAACATTTAAAGAAAAGGGAAAACAATTTATTGTATTCTTTTAAATAAAGCTTTCTATTCTAAACTGGCTTTTCTATTTGTTTTATTTTCAAAGAGGAAAGTGACGAGGGAGAAGGCCAGAGTTAGTGTTGATTGATAGACATATGAGGTCATAGGATGTATCTGATGCGTTGGCATCCATGTATTTATATAACCATTTTGAGATAGATCGTGTTCGAGTAGCACCATTTTGTATTTGTATCAACACATTGGATATATATATATATATATGAGCTCGTCTTTTGGTATCATCACATATGTCATATTTTCTTTTATGAGATGTTTCCTATATGCTTAGATGTGTAGATTATTTAGAATGTATGCAAATAGATGAACATGTTTTAAATATATGTAGATGTATGAAATGCACATGTATGTGATATTTATGAGTGTATGCGATGCACATGTTGATGTAGATGCAAAGACGTATGTATGAAAATGATGAATGTGAATGCATTTATGAATGAGAATATGTTCATGCAGTGTGTAGATGATAATGAGTTGTGAATATGTAATGTGTATGGTACTAACATCTCATGCAGGATGACGAATGGTAACCAAAAGAACATGTGAAGAATCAAGAGTGAGGATCGAACACCGGTGCAGTCGTGATGAAACCAAGACAGTGAAGAAGAACTCCCCAATGTATGAACCCAGGAGAATGCAATGAAGAGAACACTGAATTTCTGCCACAACGCAAGTCTAGAATGAAGATGCAATCCTATGCTAGATGCAATATGAAAGAGAAATTATAGGACATGGTTGTGAGACCCATCGTAAAATCATCATCATTGAGCATTTTTTGGAACATCAAAGTCGATACAACCCTTACTGGCACCACAATGCAACCATAAGGATATGAATATGACTTGTCATCGAATAAAATGTAGGAAACAAATGTAAGCACCAGGGCACAAAAGCCAAGATGACCTGAACATTGTTTCCAGTTAATGTTGCAAGAGTACACCAGTATCGAGGCATTCAAAGCCAAGATAACCATGAGTGCGATCAAGCGTAAATAAATAGAGCAATAAAAATTAGAGCAGTAACAGGCAAGGAGATAGTACCGACCTTACCATGGCATACAAATAAACAAGATTGAGGGATGTGAGGTTGTTCCACCTTAGTGCAGGAGCTCTTATCACATACACCCTGTTTATTTGACATTTTCGGATCATCGGGACTACACAAACAAGAACTAGACAAAGAAAATATCCATGAAATCCATAAGAACAGACAGCATACAAAGAAATGTTCAATCATAGCTCAGCTAGTTTCAAAGTTTACGAATGTATATGTGTATGAGGTGTTGAAAAACACCATTTTGCTTGTGAGTGCATTATGTTTGATTGTTATCGATAGATGTTTACATTTGATATATTCGGTGTGTGTTTGAGATATTCTAGCGCCCACTGTGGGGCAGGTACATTTCTGTTCTAGCCTCATTTCATTTCATTTTTTTCATTTTTTTGCATTTTGTCTGTACTTCTGTATTTCTCTGTTTTAATGTCGTGCAAACTTTTTGAACGTCGCGCGTGAACTTTCTAGTTCTTCGCGTAGCTCTCTACACTTCTTTGCGTGATCTAGTATAAGTCATCATGTGAAATTACACACCAGAGCTTTCATTTTATATTTTCTTGTCTCAGTTTTATAACCATCTGTTGTTTTCTGACATCCGTGTTTCTCTGATTTTATCTTTTGAAACAGGTTAACAGTGGTTTGCAGGACACTGAGATAAAGAAAAGCAATCATAAACTTCTAACGTGTTTATTGTAGGACGCTGAAATGAAGAAAGACATTACAAACTACTAATGGGTTTATTGCAAGACGTTTGTCAAAGACCTTGCGTGTTTTCACAAATTCTCATGTCTGTTTTTAGTAGTTAAAACACACTTCGGTTGGTGCTTAAAATGAATTACTGTCTTGCGTGATTGAAGTTTTTTTTAGATTGTAATCCTAAGAACTACATGAATGTATCCTCTCCCCTCACCTTTATGGATCTTGGGTGTAAGATAAATTCATGTGATTCTTCTAGAGTGGCTACCTCCCGAGAGCTTTACCAGAGCCGGTGAGAGTGGATGCCCAACCGGTAACAGGCTAAAGCCAAGCCCTTCCAAACTGGTATACAAAAAATGCTATTGTCATTAATGTCACAATAGATAGGTGTGAATTCATTGTGGCAACCAAAATCTCCTCTAGTACCCTGGTTGTGCGTTAAAGTCCCTACATTGTTAAGGTGAAAGCCTTGCTTTGAAAGGATTGGGAGAGCCCCCTTAATTGGGAAAATGACTTGATCACAACCACCTGAACGGATGTCCTTACTACAAAATATTGTTCTAGTTTCCAAAAACCCTCTATCTATTGGCGCAGAAGGTCAAAGACTGACTAAGACACCCTAGACTCTTACGACTCTTAGTAGAGACAACAGTCCTTTGGGAAGCAATTCCTTTGGGGTTTGAAGCTTGGTGTGCCTGAGAAGTGAGTGCACATGTAAGGAGGAGCCCGTGCCTCCAAGCTTCTAAGTTGTCCTCTAAGAGTAGGTGTAGCTGAACTTCGGTTCAAGTGGGGATTCAACATATACTATCCTAGCTATCCTAGGATTGTGATGTTTCTGTTCTGGTACTACAAACATTCTATTTAATGTGTTTTACGTGGGTGTATCATTTGAACAATCAAAACTATCATAAAAAAACATAAACTGTCAATCTTGAACATGTCCAAAACAATCTGTAACTCAAACTATCTGTCAGAAAACAATATGGTTTTATCTCAGGAAATGCAAACTGGTCTCAACTATTTGATTCTGTAAATGTTCATTTGTCAAAATTTGCATAGTTTCGCGTGATATTTCCCAATCTTCTCATAAATATCTGAGAATCTTCATGCGATATGCTGGAAATTATCGTGTGACATTTGGTCATAGTGCTATTATTTTATCACATTTTTCTTCACCATTCTGGTGTCATTATTTGTGCAAGACTGCAAAGTTTCGTGCGTGTCAGTGAGAATCTTCACGCAAAAGTGCATTTCTTCGCGCGAGTCTGAAGCCTTTTTCCCCAAATAGTAAGCTAATTTCTGTCAGTCAAGTGTACTTCTGTCAAATCTGGTCTCTGATCTGGGTCTATTTTTATGCCCTCTATCTTCACATAGTCTGAAACTTGGTTTCTTGGGTTGAGAATTATGTGATTCTTGCTTAAACAAGTCTCATCTCATATCTTTTTGGTCTCTTTCATATGTGTTGTCATGCTTTGTGTCGCAATAGTCATCTCTTGGCTATTCTAGCCTCATCTCTGATGATTTTCACCAAGGATACTTCACCCTTTTGGCACATTCTGTGCAATTACTTTGAGACAGTTTCAAGTTTGGTCCTAGTTCACATCCCTTGTTCAAACTTTGTCTATGACTGTCATAACTCGAAGTGGCAAAAAATTTCCTTCAATCAATCAAGACGAATTTGTGCTTTCCACACCATTGCTGGCTACATCTAGTGAGGGATTATCTTGATCTCCTTCCCCGGTACGTCGACCTTTCATCAAACGATCATTTCCAGTGGATTTTAGTCAGGTTCAAAATCCTTTGTTCTGAGAAGACCCAAATTCTAAGAAAACTCAATCTTTTCATATCAAGTCTTTACACCTTAAACCCTTGCATTCTAGGAAGATGACAGATCATAACCAATCAGGTGAAGCTAGCAGAGCTGACCTCTTTAAAACTTGGGGTAAGTCCCATTGTCAAGACCCCCCTAACGATGTGGAAATAGAAATAACTCAAGAAGAGATTGCACAGGCTCGTGCTAATAAAGATTTCTATAGGATGATGGGAGTTCTCCTAGCTGAGGAGAAAGAGAAATACATTCTTGAACTAGCCAATCAAGGGGCTAAGTTACCCTCCAACTATGATGTAGAAACACTTGTTGAGAAAGAGGAAGAAATTGAAAAGTCCCGCTTGTGAAAAGAAATGAAAAATATGCAAGAGCAACTCTCTCAACTCTTGAAAGAGAAAGACAAACCTGTTACATAATTCACGCTGGAAAGCATCTATCCTTTCCCATTTGACAAAGATCTTTTCATGCCTCCTTTTCCCAAAGGATTTGAACTGCCTAAATACGATAAATACTTGGGTACATCTGACCCTCAAGACCATTTCAGAGAGTTTGGTGCTCTCTCCATGGAATTCATACATGACACAACCTATCTCATGCATCTTTTCCCATGTAGTTTCGGAGGGTCAGCTATGGAATGGTTCTCTAGACTACCAACTGGCATCAAGACTTTTGATGAAATTGCCAATTTATTTCTACAAAACTATTCTCACAACATCCAACATCTGGTTCATATCTGAGATCTTTGCAACTTGAAACAAAATAATTGGGAATCCTTCTTAACATTTCTCCAAAGATGGAGACAACTTTATACATGATATTCTCACAAGATACCCGAATCTAAAAAGTTGGACATCTTTCTCGATAATCTTCTCCCCAACTTTGGGTATCAAGTACAGCTACAAGGTCC
>MU223748.1:1823440-1852015 GCA_018584345.1 Thuja plicata
ATATATATATATATATATATATATCCAATGTGTCGATACAAATACAAAATGGTGCTACTTGAGCACGATCTATCTCAAAATGGTGATATAAATACATGGATGTCAACGCATCAGATACATCTTATGATCTCATCTATCTATCGATCAAAACTAACTCTGGCCCTCTCTCTTGTCACCTGTAGGAGGGGGAGGTGGAGGCCTCTCTGGTGGAGGTGGTTCCTGTGCACCCTCTGACCCTCTGGCATAGGTAAAAAATCTAGCAACTTGTGATGCCTCATCAGGCACCACCCCTATATATGACACGTAATAATACGCCGCTCAAGTAGTCTGATGACGGATCTCCTCCCGTGCTGCCCGTAGCTTCTCCCGGAGATCCTGTACCTCACGATCTCTATCTAAAATTCATGCATCCCACATGGCCACTTATATCTGTAAGTCCCTGACCTGTCTCAAGAGCTGTCAAACTCTCTCCTAAGACTCTCTCTATGGATCCTGTGATGGATCCTGCACAGGCTGATCCTCCTGCATAAGATCCTCCTGCTTCACCTCCTCCTGCGGGGGTACTTTCTGCTCCTTAGCTATTTTATCAATAGTCCGTCGTTGAGACTATCCCATACTACCACTTCTGCTGGCCCCAGCGTCCATCTCCATATGTTGAGCGGGGATGTCCACCTGTACTGTCCGGGGATGGGGACCTTGCTGTAACCCTGGCTGTGCTCTCTACTGTGGTGGGGGGATCGACACCTTCTATTTTAATACCTACTGCTATACTACCTGTGGTGGTACTATGTGTCCTCGGTCAGCCATCCCAACCAGATCTATGAACCTAGGGAACATATGTGTGACAAAGTGCTCTTGGTACTCTACGGTCACGCCAGCATCTGCTACATCCCTCAGATAGTCCCACTAAACTGGGGCCAATGCTCGAATATCAATCATGGTACACCCCTGGTCTAGCTTCGTCAGCCAACCCCTCCTCACCTCATCTGTGAATCTAGCATATGCTGTGTACTCCTGAGATATATCCTGTGGGCGACCGAACTGCTGCCATACTCAGTTTTGTGGGAATATCTCAATCACTTTGATAGTGTGACCAATCATTGCACATGAGAAAAACATATAGCTGAGCTTCTCTGCAGCATCATCCCATACCTCTGTGAGTCACCACGGTCTCTAGACTACCACTGCTAGGTCATCCAACTAGGCCCAACACTGATCTATCTTACCCAGCGCTGGCTGAGTAATCATAGCCCTGTATCTGTAGATATATGGCTCTAGAGGCTACCTCATATCCTCACATATCGGCCTTGTCACGAGAAGATGCTCCCATGCCCATACCTGTAATAAAAATACCCCAGCTGCCATACTCTTCACCTCTCGATAGACGATCTAATGCATCTCATGATACATGTGGGCCAACATATACTGGCCCCATCCATAAAGTCTCGGTTGTGCTAGCATCTGCTATAGCATCTTTCCCCAGCCACACTCCAGACCATGCTGTCCATGATCAGGCATCAGATAGTAACCTAAGAAGCAGGATAAAACCACTGGTAACCTATGTGTGGGTCCATACTCACTGATAAGATCCTCCCCTGGGATAGCTCTCCCTATGATGAGGTCATCCTATAATATCTCCCTCAGGGCTAGTGTCCCTACCCCGGGCTGCACCTCGTACTCTACCCTAGCTCCATGGAATGGGATGCTCAGTATCCGATAGATGTCCTCAAGGGTCATAGTCATCTCACCCTGTGGCAGATAAAAGGTGTTCATTTCTGAATGGAAACGCTCAACAAGTGCTCCTAATAATCCATGATTTACCTGAATATCGAGTACATCACATAGCGTGGTGAGGCCCAAAGTATCCAGATGTGCTGTCTCTGCATCATCTAGCTGTGATACTAATTTGCTGATGGTTGGGTGGTATGATCAGAAGGCAATGTATGGAAAGTCGACCGACAAGACATGCAAACAATAGTACATGATTAATAATCTGAGATAATCAAAGCATAACGAGATAATAAAGCATTCAAGACATTCTATAGACAGTAACAACACTGATGCAAATGCTATTGGATGTGACGCAGACTGATTTCATGTTCTAATTGTTCACTTTTTCCCATGCAAAGAAGCATATTTTCGTGCGACAAAGTACTCTTTCACGCGAAGAAGTTTTTTGGGTCGCGCGATATTTCATGTTTGCGTGAGCTTTTATGACTTGCCGTGTGAGAAAACACCCTACGGAAGGGTTTCTTGCACGAACATAGGTACTCTCCCATGTGATTTTTCCCACCGAATGGTGTGAAAAGGAGTTTTGTCACGCGAGATTTCCCTACGGGCCGCGTGAAGAAACTACTTCTTCGTGCGAAAACCCGCGGACCATTTCCTAAAAATGCAGAAAAACAATGAAAAATTGACAGAAATTGATAAAAATTGAAATGCAGAGAGGTTTATCGACCACTTACTGGAGGTCCATATGCTGTCGGCTGACTGTGCCTCCTGGATCGCTCAAATCGATGCGTGTTGTAGGGGACCACCATTTTCGTTCAGAGCTCCGTTTACAAAAGTCAAAAGGTTGAAATGATTTGAAAGTGACCTTTTGGTCCATATATAGGTTTTGACTTAATTTTTCAAAGTTCTCCGTTTGCGCAAAAACTTCACCATTACCTAATTTGACCGCTCTGAATCCATTTACGTGATCGAAATCGAAATCTAACACTTCTATATAGCTCAAAATTATATTTTAAAATTTTTGGGACCGACGCGATCAGACACTTGTGCAGTCGACTTTCTAATGTTGCTTTTTTGTCATAATCTTATCTTATCATCATTTTCTCAAATCTTTGACTTTTTTCCTCAAAAAGTCTACTCTAGTAAACTATGGTCAACCCTCATCAAACTTGGTCAACCAGACCTCAAAATTGCTCGAAATTGATTCTGAATCTTCTAGATTCTTCTGTAATCTATTTTGATTTCTTCTTGATCTCCGACTCACCATCTATCTGCGATTTTTCACTCTCAATCATCATTATGACGTGTCATCTTTCCATTTCGCTCCCGAGGGGGTAGGATGATTACATCATTAAATCTATTCCAATTAATCTGATCTAATTTTCAAAAGTCCTCATTGCTTGGGGCATCTCATCACTTGGGGCATGTTCAGTTTTTTGTACCTCACAGTCAAAATTGGATACTCCACAGTCAATAGGGGCATCTTTGTTCCCTACATCTCATCATATTTTAAGTATCTGAGCAATCTAACTCAGATTCTTGAGGATCAAGCTTTGTTCTGGAGATGATTCTCAAAAACTCATCTATTGGGAATTGGGGCAATCTAACTCTGACTCCTGAAAATCAAGCTCCATTCTGGCGATGATTCTGAATCTCTATTGATTATCTTTTGGGATAGGTATCAGGGCATTCTAACCCTGACTCCTAAAGTTTGAGCCTCGTTCTGGGGACAATCTTGTGAAATATATCAATCTAACCAGTGTCTGGGCGATCTAACCTAGATATTAGGGGACTAAGCTTCATTCTGGAGATAGTCCCAAAACCTCTATTTACTATCTTTTGAGACAGGTATCAGGGCAATCTAACCCTGACTCCTGAACTTTGAGCCTCATTCTGGGGACAACCTTGTGAAAGATATCAAATCTATTAGGTATTAGGGCATTCTAACCTGGATTCCTGAGGATCAAGCTTTGTTCTGGAGATGACCCTCAAAAACTCTATTTGGCCAGCGTCTCGACAATCTAACCTAGACTTCGGAGAGTCAAGCTTTGTCCTGGAGATGGCTCTAAATATTCATCAATCAATCTTTGCATCATTAATTTTCAAAATCTATTCTTCTGTGTTTCAAGCATTAGACTATTCTTTGAGTCAATGCACTACTCACACATCAATACAAAGAGGGGAAAAATGTAACACCCTCAAATTGACATCTTGCAACCCTAACCAATTTTGTTGCATTTGTCACTCTTCTAGATCATCAAAGTCCTATTGTACTAGGCAATTCTGAGTATTAAACTGACTCTACTTGACCTGAATGTCAAATGTAGAAATCCTAAAGCTGCATTAATCATACATTATATTTAATTCCTAAATATCTATTGTCTAAACAAACCTTATGATCGAATTAATTTAATTATAAAGTCCTAGCACTTTAATTAAATTAAATCCACCCCCTTTAGCTAAGACACATGAAAAATGGATTAAATGATATTTAATTATTAAATAAATATCCTCATTTTCAATAATTGAATTTAATTATTCACATAATTGAGAAAAAGCAATTATGAGGTCATATTTATTTAATTAATTGGATATTCTCTCAAAAAAATCTTTCTTCTGTTCAGGAATAGAATCTTTGAATTAATTGTGCTTTAAAGAGAAAGAAAATAGTTAAATCAAATAAAACAGAATTAAATCAAGAGAAATAAAATAGTTAAAGCAAAGGGAAAACAATTTATTATTTTCTTTTAAATAAAGCTTTCTAATTTAAACTGGCTTTTCTATCTGTTTTATTTCAAAGAGGAAAGTTTCTATTCTGATCATCTCTGAGTCTATAAAAGGACTCTCATTCCTCATTCAAAACCCCCACTTACTTTCATGCATTGTTAGAATACTGAATTATTGCCACATTTTTAGTTGATAATCTCATATAGAATAATCTCATTTTGCAATAGAATAATTTCAATTCCTAGAATAATTGCATTGAAATCATGTCTTATATTAATCTTACATATTTCAATTCTTAGAATAATCTTGCATTGTATTGCATTCATGGAGAAAAATCCTTCATTCCTAGATTGGTCTATGGTTGTGAGACTCTTGTCCTGAGAGCTATTTCGAAACTCCGTCTGGATAGAAGGCAACAGGTTGAATCATGCAGGTAGGTAGGATGAATAATCTCATATTAATTCTTGTGTGTATCTGATGAAGAAGGACTATGTTGAAGTGTATGGTGAGTTAACAAGACCAAATTTACCACATACAAGTAAACTGAAAGTGGAGGAGGTTTTCAATCCATCTTTTGAGGAACATGCCGATATGTCTTTCCATTGTAAAGATTTTCCAGATTTTGGTATCCATGGCTTATGTTAGTATGAGTCATTTACTTTCTTTATGGACCAGCTGACTAATGAGGGGGTAATGCAAATGGGGTTTGATGGTTCTTATGATGATGCATTTCCTCATTGTCATGGTTCATATTCTCTGATTTTTGCTGATGTGAAGAATGAGTTTCATTCTTTTGATTATGATGACTCCGATGGAAGAATTTATAAAGGCATGAAATGAATTAAAAATAAGGTATTCTTCATTTTTATGATTCCTTGTGAGTTTGAGCAGCAGCTGTACAAGTGTATTTTCTTTTTGATATTTATATGCCAAGAAGATAATCATATTTTTGATAGAGGCAAGTGCTGATTTCAATTGAAGAAGGGATTTAGGTTCTTGTAAATAATGTATGCATTGTATAGTTATTTTGTTTTCAGTTGTGTGGTGTGTGGTTTTCAATAAAATTTCCTAGTCTAAGAAGAGAGTGAAGGGAATAGGGAAGAGATATGAGTGAAGTTTTGGAGAGAAAGAGAGAGGAAGTGAAAGTCTAATTTGTTTTTTGAATGGTCTTCTATACCAATGATTTTGAATTCTCTACATTCCTGCATGGGGCACACGTCCCTAGATAGATCCAATGTTAGTAATCTCAAATTTTAGAGAAATTTGGAGTGACTATACTGAAAATTCCTCTAAGGCAAAATAAATAATCCCTAAAAGCTTTTGGAGAATCCTTACTTTGAACACATGCAAAAAGAGGCCTGATGATTTGTGTGAAAAACCACTTGGGAGACATGTTCCTCACCTTTCATTTGGTATATGCAGTGGGTTCCAGCCCTCATATTTTAGTTTGGACTTGTTTTGGAGATAGTCATTCGGAGGTGCTTGTCCAAATCTGCACTTTTTCCTAAGTATCAATTTGCTGTAACAGGCCTAGTTTGCTATTGAATATCTTGTGTCTTGTTAATTTTCATGGCCCACCACTTTGAGGAATGTTTTATATGTATATCAGAGAACTTATGTTCAAAATCTCAATCCATTTCGAATCTGTTTAATAGATCTTCCAATCCCTCAAAGCCGGTCTTCCAGAAATGTCTCGTTTCTTTGTTCTACCCAGATTTCTGAGTAACCCAGTTTGACCATTTGTAACTTTTGACCTTGTGACTTAATTGAAACAATCTTTTGCATCATATTAGAGAGGTCAAATACTTCTTATATCTCCATATTTAAGTCATGATGAATCCATTTGGTCAATTTGCTAAGCTCATTCCGTTTGCATTTTCTATCAATTTGCCTAATGGTCAAATGCAGAATTCTGAAGTAGCTTACTTTGAGGTCTTGCAAATGTGTATCTGGATGAATGCCTTAGATAATTGAGTTTTCCTTCATATTTTAAGCATGGAAATGTGCAACCATGAAGATTTTTGGGCCATGATGAATCCGTTTGCCCAGTTTGTCAATCTGATTTTGTTTGCAGATTCTAACAATTTAATGTAGATTATTTGCACAGTATGGTCGGGGGCCTTTTTCTTGAAGTTATAAATTGAATCCCGTGATTCGTCACATTAGGAAAATGGCTGCCCTGAATTTTAGACCAAATTTTCTCCAATTTTGTGAGGTTTCAGATCCTAAGGATTTCATGTGCACGCTTTTCCACCTTTTCATTTGCAAAAATCATTATTTCTTGTTTTCTGCTTTTTCTGCATTTCCAAATGGTTACCTTTGAGGGTCTACTAAATATGTCCAGTTGATAGTCGGGAGCCACCTTTTTGGATTCATGCTCTCCATGCAACATATTTCTAATACCTAGGAGCTCATTCTTTAGAAGTTGACTTGATATTTTTCACAAGATATTTTCACGTGCAGTTTGTTATATATGTGTGTCACTACCACTACAATGTCACAAAATAACTATGTTTAGTAAGTGATATCTTATATATGGGTTGGATTCAATTAAAGCCTCTTCACATGTATTCTTGCTATATATGGGTGAATCATTGTGTTAGGTTTGAGAAGCATAGAAGGGTGTGAAGTATTTAATCAAGATGAATTATGGGAGTATTTTCTGAATTGTGTCAGCTATGTATCAAAAATGGCTAAAGTGGAGGCTTCTAAGCACGCCATTTGTATTGATCAAACCAATGATATAACAATGTTGTTTAGGTAAAGTAACTATAGAATATGCAACTTGATTCTTGCAAAGACACCATGAATGAATTAGATTAATGGTGTGCTTCAGACTGCATTAAGAAATATGGACTCTATCTTTGCTTTTGGGACACACTTCTGTGCAGATATTTGACAAAGGAGTTTGTGAAAATGAAGGCAAAAGGTATGTTATTTTTTTTTAAAGGAGAGATCTCAATACAATTGTGGAATCATCTAATATGTTGAAAACCAAAATCCATGTGCTGAATGTATGGAGACAAAGATAGTTTTAAAACATATAAATTGCATTTGCAAATGAGACTAGTCAGCGCAGACATCATTGGAGGGGATTTTGTTTTAATTTTTGTGTTTTTATTAAAGAAAATGCAGATGCAAGAATCCACATTGGTAATGGAAAGAGGAAGCATGCAAAACATATGAAAGGCTGAAGACTCGAGAAATTCTCAAGCAACTATCCCCAAGTCACATCACGCTGGAATTGTGCATTGGATGGATTGGAATTTGCACTAAACAATAAGAAAGTTGCGTAGATGTAAATAGAGGAGACACCATGCATGGAGGACAAAAATAGTTTCAAACTTCCAAGGTAGATGTAAATGGTAGGTGTAGCCCATGCAGTCAAGGAAGGAATCCCCAAATTTTGTATGCAAATGCAGTTTGCAGATACAAATAAGAAGAAGCTCTGCAGACTTGTAGAGGGAAAAGACAAAACATTTGCAAGGTCTGTGCACTGTAATATACATTAAAGTCTGAATAGTGTGAAAGGATGAGTCTTGCACAATGTCATAAAGGAGCATTCTTATGCCAAGTATGATGGAGGAGTTAAATTTGTTTGTAAAAAAAATTAAATGCCACTACTTGCGCAAGTGAAAGAAGCTGCATTGAGGAAAGATTTTAAAATTGTTTCCAGCAAATAGCAAAATGCTTGAATCAATATGCTATGCAATGTTTTGATTGGAGAAGCCCACTGGAGGAAGAGGTAAGCCACACATGGTTTTAGATTTGGAAAGTTGTGCTGGAAGTTGTTCCTAGATAGAATCTTACGCTAATTCTTGAAGAAAGACAAGGCAAAGCATTTTAAAATAAGAACATAAATCAAATGAATTTGCACAAAAGACAAATCAGGAAGCCAACGCTGATTCAGGAAAGAGATTAAACATTAAAACTGCAATACAAATGTTATTATTAAATGAGGAAAGGAGGATGCGCAACATGTTAAGCTGGATGTTTTCAAAACATTAAAAATAGCCATTGCAAATGGCAGATGTGTTGCCAATGCCTGCGCAATATGGGATATGATCTGCACATGATGGTTATTAAAGGTATATGCATGGGATGTAAGACAAGACATTCTAAAACATTGTAAACACATACAATGCAAATAGCCAGTGGGTAGGATGTACTGCACAAGTAAGTGAATGGTTAAGAAGGAAACTTGCGCAAGGCTGCCCAATCAACAGAGACCCTATGCTGCATAAGACATAATGAAAGGAGCAAATATAATTTCATAAGGAGATTGGAGACTTGCGCAGTCCAAAGAAGGAGGACATGCCAGCATTAAAAAACAAAGTTGAAACATTCTACACGTATCATGAGAGCCCATTCCTGCGTTGCTATGTGGAGGCCAGCTCAGTTAGTTTTGAACTAAAATTCACAAGAAGGCTTTAAAATCAAAGGGGATTTATCCCACATTCATCCATAAATGGACTATAGTAATGTTTATAAGAAAAAGGGCTAACATATGACTTTGAAGACAAAGAGGAAGCTATCTACATGTGAGCGGTGTGCACCTTGCCTTGGGAAGTGTGCCTAGTCAGTCGACTGACAAAATTTTGCAGATGACATTGCGTGGTCATGGAGGAGAAAAATAGCTCATCACACGGTCGCAGAGGGTTCGTGGTCGAGGTCAGACCCTGCGCGATTGAGCAACAAGCTCATTGCGTCGTCACTGGAGGATTGTAGTTGACCAAAAATGAGGCGCAAGTGCATGATCGAGCTTAGTTGCCCAGGGTTTTCCAAGGTCGTGAAAAGGTACGCGAGTGGGCAACTCAACTCATTGCGCACTCGCACAAGGTTTGCAAGGTGATGAAAAAGTGTTGCGACTGAGGGATTCCGCTTAGTCGCACACTTGCGGAGGCAAAATTGGAGCCAGTCAAGGATGCAGAGATGGATTTTCAAAATGAATCAGCGAATGCCACTTGTCCAATTCTGGTGCACTATGAGAAAAAAGGATTAAAATATACATATTTTAAAATGTCATTTCAATTAACAGTTTGACTATTAAAAAAATTTCAAAAAATTTCAAAGTTATTCAGGAAATGTGCATGGGAAAGAAAGTTTGTTTGAATGGTTTAGGGGGAAAATTCTTTCAAAAATATCAAGTATCATATATCACCAAAAAGGTCTCGGAATGAGGATTTTGATTTTGTGAGCCTTTTCAGTCCAGATCAAATCAGATTTTGGCAGTTATATAAAGAAGCAGTTGCAGATATTTTCTAGGAGAAGAAGGACAAGTGTCGGTGATAGAATTGGTTTTTCTCATTCTCTTATATCTTAGTTTCTTCTTAGTTGTTTAGGGATGGTGAAATTAATGCTACAAGACATCTTCTTGATTTTGTGTGTCTAGTTTTGAGTTCTTTGTTATGTAGATGTATTGAATCAGAAGTTTATAATGAAAAAAAAATGGAATCCCTTCCCAGTATTTGTCTGATGTATTTGTGTTTGATCCTAAATCTTTGTGCATAAATTTGTAAGGAATTTTAGTGCACCAGTTATAAGGTAACTGTGAATTTTTGTTTTAGTTTCTTTCAAGGAAAGAGTAAATCTTATAGACAAGTTCAGAAGTTTCAAGGTTTCACATGAATTTGATGTCTAGGTATTGGAGTGAAAAGAATGATTTGTAAGGCACTTCATTTGGGTCTTGTATGTTTGGATTTAGAGGGTTTTCTATGAATGTATGTTTGTATGACTCTGTTTCCCAATAGACAAGGCACTGATCTTTGCTTCTTTATGCAGTTGTCATCATCAATCCATAAAATCAATTCAATTTACTTTTCTATTTAAAGAGTTGTGAATGATTTTTAGATGTAGTGTGATGGGCAGGAATCCATCCCATGATTCTCTGAAAGAGTGAATCCAATAGGTACACCTGCCTGAGCCTTTGAGCTCGAAGTGTAGGAGGATTTGTTTGATCCTCTTTAATTATCCTTTTCCTTGGCAAGGTCAGGGAAAAATGCTAACATGTTCCAAGCCTACCAGGAGATCTTTTGATTGCACCACCCTGGTCCTATCAAGTCTGGTAAATGCAGTTGCACACCCAGTATCAGTTATGTCATCAGAATTGATCATGACCCTGGTGCACCACTATATGCCCAATGAGAGGGTAGTCAACAATAGGGAAGGAGATGTGGTCTTAGATCTCAGACCAGACAAAATTGAAGATGTCTTCCATCTTCAGAAGGGGGTAGACTGGTTCTATGAATTTTTTGTTAACAAAGGCCTAAAGTGGTTTGTAGAAAACACTCTAGAGGCATATGAGATCGCTAATTTTGAGTACCTAATCCAATCCCTACCAATGAGAAAGCTTGATAGGATCAACCTGAGGAGATGATACCTCAAGGATGACATCCAAGCGACGATTTCGATGCTGAGCCAGTTGTATGGACCACCTCAGTCCATTCATTTTGATAACTATATGATCCCACTAATTGAGAGGATCAAAAGGTGAAAGGCCATGTTTGATTGGGAAACCATTATAAGTGATAACTTAGATGAACAATTAACATCAGTGAATCACAACCCAAAATTCTACATGACCTCATAATTGGTGTACTTACTGGCAGCAAGGGCAGAGTACCCAGGGCCTTCATCCAACCAAATGCATGGCCTTTTAAAATATACCCACAATTAAAAAGGGGAGAAAAGATGAACAAAAATAGTCTAGATTATAGAGTGGTGAATGGTGCATTCATCTTTGCGATCATCCGTTCCATAGAGGGTAATTATGCCAAAAGGCTGCAGTCAAGGTTAGAGAAATAGGTGCCATTTACCTACATTTTAGAATATTCACCTACATCAGTGTAGTGGGATCTACTCTCAAACCCAAGATTCTTCCTAGATACCCCTCTGACTGGATCATTATCATAGAAATGGCCAAACAGCTAGCATATGCATATGAACACGTTAAGCACAAAAAGAAGCACTATTTGGATTTCCCTATGTCAGTCGGGCCATATACTCTATAGGACATGAAGATATGAAATTACTTGGTGTTTGAGTGGGATGAGTGCCCACTACAGTTGTATTCACACATTAGGCCCAGGTTTGACCCTAAAGGTACCTACAACCACATCATGGGTAAAGACTATGTCCATGAGCCACACGTAGAGGATCATTGGATCAACTGCGTAGATGATTACAAAGTATGAATAAGGGACTATTGTAGGATGAATTTGACATTGGAAGAGACTACCTTAGAGATCAACATTCCCTCCAAGGTCTAGGATAGAGACATAGAAGATGTATTGGAGCCTCTGTACAATAAAGATAAAATAAACACTTGGCCAATCCTAAATGCCGAGATAGATAAAGATGAGAATGATAGCATAGACTTCAAGGCAAGGCATATAATCAAAGCTACCAAGTCATGGATAAGGAAACCTTTCCCAATGGATCCTATTCCTATGAAGCCACAACTGAACCCTCCCACAAAAGAGGACAAGAGACATGGAGAGATGCCCACTATGCCTTTGTTCAAGAAGGCTCCACCACAAAAACTAGGGATGGTGTACCACCATGA
The DNA here is from genome assembly GCA_018584345.1 of Thuja plicata. Lineage (NCBI taxonomy): Eukaryota > Viridiplantae > Streptophyta > Pinopsida > Cupressales > Cupressaceae > Thuja > Thuja plicata. The sequence continues at coordinate 1,835,463 of MU223748.1, forward strand.
GCGTCCCATTGTATATGGCTCCAATCCCAAGAATAAGAAGCCAAAGAAAAAGATGACTGGGAGTATAACACCACCCATGCATCACTCACCTTCTACATAAGGGGAACTTCCCACTACTTCTGGTCAATCTCTGGTTATCAATACTACCTTGGAAGAGAAGAAGAAGGTATATAAGAGGAAAAGAACATTCAAATCTCCACAATTGAAAACCCTACAGGAGGAACCCAAAGAGGAACAAGATGAAGAAGAGGATATAACTTTGGTAAGGAGAACAAGATCCATGACAACTATATTAAGAGAAAAGGATCTTAGTAAAGATACACCTACCCATGGAGAGACAGAAATGCAAGAGGAACAAGACAATAATCTTGATGTCCTTGGTTCAGATGAGTTTCTCATGTCTGGCTTTGAGGGACTTGAAGGATTTGGAGACTAGGATCAAGGTTCCCTCCATCCAAAAATGAAGGTTAGTGCAGGGGGGTGCAAGTGCCAGTGAACCCACAAGTTATCCTTACCCCACCTCCAACACAGTTCACAAATCCCATGACGAATGTGCCACTCCCAACAATGGATGTAAGTACAAGTAAAGAGATAGGGACCCAAGGTATACCTACAACATCTAAGGATTAAACCACCCACACTATTCCAGAAAAGTCACCAAAAATGGATGTAGCTCCTAATCAACCACCATCTCTTCCTATTTCTACTACCACTCCACCACCATCTCTTCCAACCCCTGCTCCTTTTCCATCACCATCTCTTCCCACTTCTACTCCTACTCCTCCACCTTCTTCACAAGATCCTGCCCCACCACCATCATCTCCACCACATGTCTCTAACCCAACTCCCCAAGTGTTTCTCGATACAGGGATATTTACTCCTCCTTAAACAATACTGGAGTCAATAATTGGTCTTAGGACCAAAATCTTAGCCAACTCTTTGGAGGATGAGGATGGAGAGAAGAACAAAGAGTAAGATACTACTAGAGGAGGGAAAGATAAGGAAAGAGAAGGGGAAGAGAAAGAAGGAGAGGGAGAAGACAAAGAGGATGAAGAGGAAGGAATACAGGAAGAGGAGATAACACAAGATAAATCAGGCTCCACTCCAGTATTGAATATTGCATGTTATGATCCTGTCACCACCTTTACTAAACCAACTTGGTTTACTAAAGATATTTTGCCAAGGAAAAGGATATACACAGAAGAAGAAGAAGAGGAGTCAGAAATGTCCTTCCTAGGCCAAGCCTTCCATCAAGATGAATCTAGTGCACCAGCAAGGACCATATCATATGTCACTGAGGACACACAGGGTCACTGGAAGGCACATGTAGCAGTTCCCACCACCAGTATCACCCAGGCACAGATAGCCCCAGATGACTACACTTTTGAGGAGGTTGATTTGGGTGAACCTACAAGGGAAGGGAGTAAAACTCTGGTGGCACTAGGACTCAAACATGCTTTGGGTTTTATGGATAAGGATGAGGAAAAGATCAAGGCACTTACTAAGCAGAACAAGGCTCTAAAGAAATACATTCACAAGATGGTGGGTCCGATTGACCCAAATTTCCTAGAAGCCGCATTATAGGCTGTCCTTGAAAAGAAAGATGCTCTACAATTGTCAGAAGGAATGACTCCTTTCTTAAAAGTGTGCATTGAGTGGAAGAATGAATTTGAACAATTTGGAGAAGGAGTTATTAAGGCATGATGGAGAGTGACACATGGTTAGATTTCAAATTAACCAAATGGAAGACCGCCCTACGGGATCTCAAGATAATTAGGAAGCAAAACTTTTGAATTTAGGTAAAGGTATATGAAGGTGCAGAGCTAGACAATTTTAGCGCATAGATAAAGAGTATAGCTAAAATAGTCAAGGTTTGCGAGAAATGTCTAGACCGTATATGCCATAAACATAAGGGAGTTATGATGTGGGTGGAACAAATAGAGAATTTCTTCACAGGTATTGACTTTGAACTATATTGAGATGAAGGACATAAGATTCTGTTCCTAGCTAGAGAAATCATACAAAAATTCAAGGGTATCTTGGTAGGGGTCCATGCAAAAGAAGACCTCCATCAACTTTTCTACTTCAAAGAAGACATGAAAAGAATGGTAGAACATGAAGAAGAAATGAAGTTCTTCGCTTCATAAATGACCACTTTTAGGGAGAAGAAAGAACAACGCCTCAGTAAAGTGGAAGAACAAGAATTGGGTTATGAAGAGGTACAAGAGATTGTACAAAGGTTGTGGGAAGCTCACCTAGAGATACTTCCATAGTTGTTGCTCATAGGAAATTTTTCTAGACTTAGCCAAATTTTGAAATGGGAATTTCTCCAGACTTAAAATTTTTTTGCAAGGGCCATTTTTTGATCCTTTGGCCTCTAAAAGTCCAAAAATTTTGAGGACCCAAAACCCTTTTTTAGACTTCGTGAATTTTTCCTCCATCAAATTTTGGAGCAAAGGTCAAGGTCCAAATTCTGGGCCATTCCAGCGTGGGAGATTTTTTCGTATAAAAGTATAGTTCTAGATCAGATTGATCCACAAATAGGGTTTGATTTTGCATAACCAGAGGCCTTATATCAGTCTTCACCGCATAGGGGACTCCAAGTGGAGATTCCAAGGAGAACTCAAAGATCCAAAGAAAGACTGCAGTTAAATACGATGGAGCTCCAGTTCATTTCTCTCTTCTTTCTAAGCAAGTTTGACCCTAAATTCATGGGAAAACTAATTGTAAATGGATCAAGGATCCATGCAAACTATTTAGCATCAGTTTACTAGTAGTTTTCTTTAGCAATCTTTAGTTTTAGTTTATTTTCATTATTTTCAGAGTTGTTTATGCCCTATTTTTGGGGTTCAGATTTTGTAGATCAAAGCACTATATATTGTATTCCGAACAATGTAATATTGTCAGATCTTTGATGCAATAAGGATATACAATTGGTGCTTCATTAACTATGTGATCATTTTCTGCTGTCTATGACAATTTTATGAATGTGTGTTTGCTCATTCATTTATTTCAAAGAGCCAATTGGGTTTGTTGTGTATTGGATATGCAATTAATTAAAATAGAGTTTGTTGTTGTTCATTGATATTGTTGTGGCGAATGATTGGGAAGGATAATTTTGTTTGTTCAATGATAAATCTATCTCATGTGTGTGCACATGCTTGTGCCTTCATGATTTTGATAGATTTTGAAAATCTCATGTTTGATATATTTCTCTTCAAATGATTACAACTATTGGGTATAGAATTGCAACATGGTCTAATTCATATTCAGTGGATTATGATCTTTCCATGATTTAATTTGCAAGAGTGGTTTGACAATGGTTTATGTCTGTTAGGATTTTATTTTCAGCAAATTTTTTTAAATTGTCTTACCCAAATCTTATGATTTTCTCTGACAATATGGGTAATTAGGTAATCTTCATAAGTTTCAGCGTAGATTGGTGTCATTGGTAAGCTACATACATTGAATAATTGGAAAATAAAAAAACAAGTACTAAAGTTTTTTTTGCAATTTGACATCTTGAAAGTACCAACAAAGGCCTCCTTGTGAACATTCACATTTATCTTCAACTGATTTTACCAATTAGGTTATACCAAAAACACAGAGAACCTTGGGAATAACTTTGTTATTCTTTCAAGTGAGGAAATAGAATCTCAAGATCCTAGAAATTGACTTGTGTATAAACAAAGCACAATAGAAGTGGTGCTAGAAGGAGGGCCTTAAGACTGAAAAGCTAGATAATGTTGGATCTTTCTCTCCAGAACGGTTTGAGCGAGTGCTTAGATCATCTCTAAAAAGAGGCAAGTTATTTAAACTCACTCATTACCATAGAGCTCCCAACGATAAAGAAAAGTGAAGAGAGAACCCCTCTCACCATCACACTGAGCCACATAATCCACTTGGACAACAATCACACATCGTTGTCCTGACTGTCCTCGCAGACATAAACCAAAACCAGAACTTGCAAAATCAGAATTTACAACAGCCTCGTCTGAAGGCTTTCTTTGCTAATGCACAAAGATTTCCACTAAACCTGGTTGGGAAGCTTCATGAATTTCCAAAAATTTTTGGAGAAGTTTTGCACATGTTTTGTGTATGGAGAATCGAGGAAAAAAGAAGAGCACATCTGTGCCTTCAAATAAATTTGTAACTGCAAGGAGATTGCCCACCAAGATGTTGTCTTTCGTATATTCCCATACACTTTGGGGGAGTTTTCATACAACTGGTACCTGAACTTACTACTAGGATCTATCTCTGCATGGCCCATGTTTGAAACCAAATTTTTGCACCAGTTTAAGTTGTATCTGGACCCTACTACAGTACATCACTAGTTCATAACAAAGAGGAAAAGCCCTAAGGATCCCATTGCTATGTTAAATCATTGTTTCCATAAGATGCATAAAAATTTGGAAGCTCCTTAGGCTATACTAGAGGTAACTATCATACAAGTTTACCTTAAAGCCGTGGACCCTTTCACTTTAATTTTTCTAAGAAGATTTCCCCCCGCGGATAGGGACACAATAGAAAAGGTGTACAATGAGGCCATAATGTTTACACAAAAAATGGACCCACGAGAAGGGAACTTTGGGGTTGTACCTACCGATGATAACATTTCTACTCCACATTAATGTTCAGTAGAAAATCAAGCTCTGGACACCCACACACCTTTGTTGAACCCAATTCTAGCACAAATTTTTGCTACCCCACCACCATCCATTACTTATCTAGGTTATGAGGCTCATAAGACAACTTTCTTTGAGCAATGGACAATGCCCCCAACTGAACCTGACACTCACCTAGCCTTTGAGTTGGATGTCATAAAGACAACCCTATCCCAACTCACTAATGATCTCACTAGGATGAAGTTGAATCCTTCCTAGAACTAAAGTGGATACCAATAGATGCCTGCTGCTTCAAATGGTTACCCCCAAAATCAGAATCAGAGTTTCAATACCTACAACAATAACAAAAATTCATAGGATAATTCATTTGGGTAGCAAAGGCCCAATAGACCATGGAATACTCGACCCAACAATGGTAGCATACCTACAAATAATGTTAACACTTATGAGGCTGCTGATGAAAATTTTATTGGGGCTCCAAATCCATGCCAAGGCAATGGAAGATGTGGAAGAAACCCCTACAATAAATATCCTTATAACCCAGAGGAACCACCTATTCAGTTTAATGCCATGATGTTTGAATCTTATGAATCTAGAAATGGGGAAATTTTGGACACCTATACCAAAGAAGAGGAGTCTGTGTTCCCATTCTAGAAGGAGAAAGAACCTGAATACTCCAAGGTTCACGCCTTTCAAAATGATCAGCAAAATCTGTACAATTTGAGGATCCAAAAGGAACCTTTGACCGATGGTATACCTCTGGGAAACCAACCAACTCCACTAGATCCCTGAGAAAGAAACAACCCTATGCCACCTAGAGGTCCGCATGCTCCTACATCATCTCCACCAAACACATTTTCTAGTTACAGAAGTCTAGATTGGTCAACTAGAAAGTACAGTGCGGTCAAAGAATTGATAAAAACTAAGGCAAATATCTCTATGTTTGAAATGCTTCAAGGCCGCCCTTCTCAGAGATAATCACTCCTAAAATACTTGGACCATTCAAAACAAGGTACAAAATCCAGTAGTGTAAAGACCCCCACGTCCAATATCAACACTTTAGAAGCTTTCCCTGTAATGTTTAAGGACAAGGTACAAGTACCTCCATTCCTACTTAGTCTGTGAATGTTTGGAAAAACCTTACACAATTGCCTAATTGATTCAGGGGCTTCATGTAATGTCATGACCTTATCTATCTGCCAAATGACAAGGATGGTTCCCTAGACAACAAACCGGGTAGTAATCCAACTAGACAAGACAGAGGTCAAGGTAATTGGTGCTCTTAAAGATGTGCACATCCATTTGGCCGCGGACCTGAGAATACAAGAACACATTGATGTGCATATAGTGGATATTCCTGAAACTTATGGGATGCTATTGAGTAGAAAATGGACCAAATGTTTGAGAGGTTGGTTGTCCACTGATTTCACCCAGCTACGGCTACCATGGAATGGATTGAACAACCAAATCAAGATCAACACTGAGCCCAAATTGAAAAGGATGATCACAGATGATAATGCCCCAAATGAGGTCTTGTTCACACAAACTGACCTAGGCACTTACCAGATGGATGATATCCTCATTTTTAGGATCATGGAAATGAAATAATATGATCACAGTCCCATACAAGGTCTGCTGGAAGTCAACCCAAATGATGACATCTTTAAAAGTTTCATCAGCGGCATGATGACAAGCCTGCAACACCTGGGATAAGATGCAAATCCCAACATCCTCCTATTACCATGATACTATCGATTACACCAAGTGAGCCACTCAAAAATCACATGTCCTGATTGTCAAGACACGTTGTCACACATGCTAGACTAGATTGCCTTGCCAACCAGAGTTTTAGAAGATCTGAGAGAAGATGTCAAGAGCCCCGAGAGGGAAAATGAATAGGGCACCCCCCAAAGGTAGACAACCATACCAGTCAGAGTCCCCTTTATGGAAGTCAAGATGGTAGATCAGATTCAGATAACAAGAACCCTATCCCTGGTCTATTTAGTGACTGGATTACATCAGATGATGTTGTCTTCCCACCTTATAGGAGGCCTCTAGTGAACCAAGAAAATGAAGACCCCAAGACTCCTGGTCTCGAGGGCACTCTAGGGGCAAGAAAAGAGGAATCAACCTCCTCAAAAAATGAGGAAGGAAAGGAGAGAGCCCAAAATGAAAAATTTGTCAGGAAATTCCCAATCCAAGTCAAAACCTAAAAATAATACCCAATATGGAAACTTTATTTTGATGGGTCCCAATGTAAACAGGGAGCTGACAAAGGAATTGAACTGATAATCCAAGAGGTAAGTCCTTCTAAGCTTCTTATCAGTTACAATTTTTGTGCGCTAACAATGTTACATAATATGAAGCGCTAGTTCATGGATTCCTCCTTGCATATGAAAGGGGATAACAACCCTGATAGTGGAAGGTGACTCACATCTGATCATCAAGCAAATCTTTCATCAGTATTATTTCAACAATAAGTGATTCTTGGATTATCAAAATAGGGCATGGGACCTGATCAAAGACTTTGAGGCATTTACCATCAAATCCATCCCAAGGAGGAAGAATGACATCGTTGAAGCACTAGCTATGTCTACTAGCTCATTACACTTGATGGAAAATTCAAAACTCAAGAAGTTTTTAGTGGAACTCATTGCATCTCCAGCTATCCTGGACAATATTACCAACTTTCAAGTCTCCCAAGATGACCAACACATCCTAGATTTCATTATGTGCACCGATGTATTTGAAAAACAAATCATAGGCGAAGGTAAGGAAGAAATAGAGGAAGAAGAAAATTTGGAAGCACCTGACGATGAGGGCATCATAAATTTAAGGACCAAACCCATACCTAAAGGCATGGTAGAGCTAGAAAGGATCTTTGATAGCGACAAGACCGCTAGGAGAAGACGACCGAATATCCCACCCGATGGTAAAGAATATGAAACATTCAACCTTGACATAGATGATGAGCCAAGAAAGGTCCATATCAGGAAAGTAGGTACCAAATAATAAAATGAGAGAATGGTTTGACTCCTCTCTGAGTATCAATATTTCATAGCCTGGAGCTATGAATAATTAAAAACATACAACACCTTGGTCATAGTGCATAACATGCCACTGAAACTAGACTCCAAGCATTTTTGACAGCGTCAAAGACCCATGAACCCCACCATGGAGCCTCTAATAAAAAAGGAAGTCCATAAGTTTCTAGATGCAATAATCATCTTCCCAATCTAACATTCCATGTGGGTCGCAAACTTGGTACCAGTGAGAAAGAAAACTTGTGAGATCAGATTGTGCGTAAATTTCCAGAACTGAAACTGTTAGAATGATTCAAAATAATTGAGAGGGGGGGGGATGAATCAGTTATCCTTGGGTCCAGATGTACCAATTAAAATTTCAAACACTTTAACCAACTCAGATCTACTCAGTAATCCACTCGGTGTCTATAGCATATAATTAATAATATAAACTTGCAGTTTCCTGTCCTAATGTAATCAACTTGCAGAATATAAAACTCTTAATAGTGCAACACATCAAATAAAATTCACACAAGTATGACACCAGGATTTAATGTGGAAACCCAATATGGGAAAAACCACTAGTAACATGCTACCAATTTTTCACTCTTTTGAAGTGAGCTCTATGAGGAGCCAACCCACTTAAAGGTTACAATACACACTGTTAAATGTGATCTGGTTAAAGGATTTAATCACCTTGTTAAAAGTGAGCCTTTTTAGAGGGATTAGACCATTCTATTAGAATGTCACCTTGATTAAAGGATTTAGAAATATGAATGTTAGGTCAACCTTGTTTAAAAGGATTTTGCAACTGATAGAATCATTATAAAGTAACAACAAATTGTGATCTGAAACATACAACTCACTTTGCAAATACAAATCCAATTATAAATCAAATGATAATTCACTGACTGGCCTCCATTGTCATTTCTATCACTCAGATCTACTTGGAAATCATTCAAGAAACCACTACTATGTAGTCCTATACTTCTCTCTTTAGCCTTCTATTCCTTTTTCTTAGATTTTCCAATCAACTAAATTAACCTCTCATACACATAACCTGCAATTAGGTTAATCTTATACCTCTCTAATCAGGTAGCTTGATCTTTTTCTTCTTAATCATCACCGTATATCTTAGGGTTTCCTAAGATCCAATGAATCCCTCCAACATTTTGTTTCCATCTACATTGTATAATACATCTCAAAACTCCTTGAATCCATACATAAAAATAGTTAAACTTATATTAAATGCTCATTTAATTCTCCACAACAATCATCCTTATCTTAAATACACTTCACATATCCCAAGAAAATCAACTATATCATCTAGGATCTCAAATATCTCTCAAACTATCAAAATACTAAGACTCAGTCATCACTAGATAACTCGGTAATTTATTGACACTCAGTTAATATTGATGCTTGGTCGACACTAAATTTTCTCGACACATACCGATGCTTGGTTGACACTCGCATCACTCGGCACAAACATAAGTTCCTTAATATTCTACTCTGTTTCTCAATCAAGACTAATCTTGTAGTCATCTAAACTTCACTTAGACTTAAGATAAACAATATATTACCTTGTCAAGGTGTGATCTCATCAAGTACCAATTGTAATTCCACTTAACTCACCATTTCACCAGGTCTTCTTGTTATCTCTTTTTTTTTCAAACCTTCTTCATCAATCAATTGATATGGAACTTTACAAGATAGAAATTGTCTTACCAGTTAAGGTTTGACATCAATGGAAATATAACAATTGGAAACAAAGAGGGAGATATACTATTTGAGGGAGAAATCAATATGAAGACACAGAGAAAAAGATAAGCTAGAGAGAGAAATCTATCTAAGAGGGAGAATATTTGTATTGAAGAGAATCAGAATGAAGCTAAGGACACTAATGAAAATATGTTTACACAAAACATTTTTTTTGGATTGGTTGGGAACAATGCATATATTGTTTTTTTGCATGTGTTTGCCATAAATGCCAAAGAGGGAGATTTTTAGAAACTATAATTCAAACAATTGTTATATTTCCATTGATGTCAAACCTTAACTGGTAAGACAATTTCTATCTCATCAAGTACCCATTGTAGTTCCACATAACTCAACCATTTCACCAGGTCTTCTTGTTATCTCTTCTTTTCAAATCTTCTTCATCAATCAATTGATATGGCACTTTACAAGATAGCATCTGTCTTACCAGTTAAGGTTTGACATCAATGGCAATATAATAATTGTTTCAATTGTAGTTTCCAACAATCTCCCTCTTTGGCATTGATGGAAAACACATACAAATAAACAATATATGCAATGAGCCCAACCAATCCAAAAAGTATGCTTTGTATAAACATATTTTCATTAATGTCCTTAGCTTCATTCTTATTCCCTCCAATACAAATATTCTCCCTCTTGGATAGATTTCTCTCTGTAGCTTATCTCTTTCTCTGTGTCTTCTACTGATTTCTCCATCAAATAGTGTATCTCCCTCTTAGTTTCCTTACTAACTTCTCCCTCTTTGAAAACAATGTCAAAGACATACATCTTCATCATGTAGATATTCCTTCAGGTTTCTAAATTCTATGCTCCATCTATCATCTTTCTTATGACTGATCAACATCTTTTTCTTTACACTTTAGAGCTTTAGGAAACTCCTAAAGTGTGACCACCTTTTGCATTAATCTATCAAATATTCTATGTAATACATTTGATGCAACCACTCCATGTGATCTTAGTGTGCATCAGATAGGGGAATCACCCCTAATTTTCATCTTAGATACCCATGAGCATTCTTAGGTAAAGCCTTAGTAAATATATCTGCTAATTGTTCCTTTGTATTTACCTATTCAAGTCTTACTTCTTTGTCTTGTACCACCTCTCTCAAGTAACGATACTTGATAGAAATATGCTTGGTCTTTGTATGCATCATAGGGTTCTTTGAAATATTAATAGCACTAGTGTTATCACAAAAAATAACAACTGGTTCAATGATTTCTTCCTTCATACCTTTTAACAATTTCTTGATCCACACTGTATTTTAATAATTCATTACTGCTACAACATATTCAGCCTCTATTGTAGATTGAGAAATACAGTTCTATTTCTTGCTTGTCCAGGAGACTAATCTCTTTCCTAGAAATAATACGCCACCACTTGTACTCTTTCTATCATCAACAATACCTACCCAATCTACATCTATGTAAACTTTCAGTTCAAACTTCTCATTCTTCTTGTAATATAATCCATAGTCCCCTGTTCCTTTCAAATATCTCAAAATTCTTTTCACTATCATCAAGGGACTATCTTTAGGATTTGAAGAAAATCTTGCAAAATTCCCAACTGCTAATGCAATATATGGTCTATTGTGGACAACATATTGTAGTTTTCCAATCATTGATCTATACAGGGTTTGATTCACTTCAACTATCTCATCAGTCTTTGATAGTATCCGTCCAGTAGCCTTAGGTGTACTTCCATATCTGGAGTCCTCCATGCCAAAAGTCTTCATTATATCCTTGATATACTTATATTGTGTAATGTAGATACCTTTCTTTAGCTGATATAATTAAAAACCAACCAAAATAATTTGATCTATCCAAACATAGACATCTCAAATTTAGCTTGCATCTCTTTTCAAAATGTTTGGCACAAAGCATCTTGACCTCCAAATATGATATCATCAAAAAATATTTCAGCTAACAATATCCCTTTACCTTTCTCAGACTTTAAGTACATATTACTATTTTCAATTGTCCTTGTAAATCCAATCTTGACTAAGTAATTATGTAATCTCTCATACCACGCTCTGGGGGCTTGATTCAATCCATACAACGCTTTATGTAGCTTGAAAATAATATTCTTCTTTCTTGAATCAACTAATCCTTCATATTGTTTAATGTATATCTCTTCTTCCAGTATTCCATTCAGAAATGTTGATTTGACATCCATTTGATATACTTTGAATCCTTTTTAAGCTGCATAAGCCAATAGAGTTCTAACTCCTTCCAATCTAGCAACTAGGGAAAATGTCTCACCATATTCAATGCCTTCTTGTGCATAACCTTTTCATACCAGTCTTTCCTTGTTCCTTATAACTTCTCCATGTTTATTCAATTTATTTCTAAATACTCACTTGGTTCCAATAAAATTCTTGTCCCTTGGTCTTAGGTACTAGTGTCTAGGTTTTGTTCTTCTCAATTTGTTTAATCTCTTCTTTCATGGCATGTATCTAATATTCACTATCCAAAGCACCTTTCACTGATTTGGGCTCAAATTAACATAATAAGCGTGTCTAATTTTTCAATTTGCTTCTTGTCATGACCTCTAAATCTTTATCTCCAATAATTTGATCTGGTTTATGATGTCTTCTTACATACTTTGCTAGAGTAGGCTCTGGTCTCCTTTGATCTTGTTTTTCTTCCTCAAATTCATCATCAAAGTTAATTTCAGTTTCATTTTGTCTCTGTTTCATTCTCATATTCCTTGACAGTTTCCTCCTGATGCTCGGAAACCTATTTCTGTAACCCAATATTTTCTTGTTGTTGCTCAACAACATCATTCTTTTGTTTGACAACTTCTTTTTCTGGTTTAGAAAAACTGTTGGGCTCTCCTTCGTTCATATAAATGAAAGATCTGTAATCTTCAAGTTCTTGCTTGCATTCCACTTCATTCTTTTATGCATATTCATCAATTCTAACATTTTCACTTTCCACAACTTTGTTAGTGTTATAATTCAAACACTTATATGCTTTGCTCTTAGTGGAACATCCTAGGGATATGCCTTCATCACTCTTAGTATCAAGTTTTCCATTTCTATCATTCTTCAATATATAACATTTTCTCCCAAATACTTTAAAATATTTTACATTAGGTGCATAACCATACCATAATTCATAAGGTGTAATATCAATACCTTTCTTGACTTGTACTTGGTTCAAGGTATAGACTTTTGTACTTACAACTTCTCTCCAGTACTTTTGTTCAACATTCTTTTCTATCATCAGTGTTCTAGCACAATCCATTATTGATATATTCCTTCTCTCGACTATGTCATTCTGTGGGGGAGTCCTTGGAGTATACATCTGTCTTTTAATTCCTCTATCATTATAGAATAGGTTGAACTCATTAGATATAAACTCTCCTCCTTTGTCATATCTTAGACATCTCAAGCTCTTACCTGTCTCTTTTTCAACTTTTTCCAAATACCACTTAAACAACTGAAAAGCATCAAATTTTTCTTTGAGAAACATTACAGTCATCATCCTAGAATAATCATCAACAAATAGTATGAAATATTTATCACCTAGGTAGCTTTTCACACCAATAGTTCCACAAAGCTCAGTATGAACCAATTGCAAAATATCATCAGAAGTATAGGTTTTTCTCTTAAAACTAGATTTTTTCATTTTGCCCAACTGACATTGCTTACACATAACATTATCAAGTTTCTTCAATCTTGGTAATTCTCTTACTCTTTTCATTTTACTAATGTTTACCAAATTGTCAAAGTTCACATGACATAACCTCTTATGCCATAACCATATATCATCATATTGTGAAAACAAACATGTCTCATCAAATAAATCTAGATAGAACAAATTACCTCTTGTTTGTTCTCCACTTCCAATCAGTTCACCAGTAGCATCAAAGATTCTAGCCTTTTTGTGATGTAACTCAACTCGGTATCCAGAAGTATTCAAGTGAGAAACACTCAAAAAATCATAGTTTAGTTCTTCAACCCAATAAGCATTGTCACATGTGATCTTACCAGCCATTTTTATTGATCCTTTTGATTTCATAGGACATGGTTTGTCATTACGAAACTTAACACTACCACCTTTGCAATAGTTTAAGGTTTTAAATTTACTTTTATCACCAGTCATGTGATGTGATAAACCACTATCAATTATCCATCTATAACCTTTAATCATATATGAAATAAGTGCAGTTTTCTCATCTTCATCAGAATCATCTTTCATAGCAACATAAACAACTTTTATATCATTGTCATCAGATTTATCAGATTCACTATCAATTTCTTCTTCAGCAATATAGAAGGATTTCTTACCTTTGTCCTTATATTCCTTATACCTTCTAAAATCTTTGTCATCCCTTTTTTCTTTGTACTTGCTTTCTCTTCTACCATCCTGGTCATTCCCGCTAGGGCATCTTGTTGCAATATGGCCAACTTTGTTACATGAAAAACATATTATAGGAAGTTTACCTTTGAATTTTCCTTTTCCTCTCGATAGTCTTCTAGCTATAAGTGCTTCAAGTTCATCAAGATATTCATTAGAAGTGTCAATATCGCTATCCATATGTCTTTCTTTTCCTTTCTTTGATTTATGAAGAGTCAATTGTGATTTGAATGCAGAATCAACATGGTGAGGAGTGAAATTATCACAATTTGATAACTCAAAAGCAGTAACTCTACCAACTAAACCTTCCAGAGTTAAGTTGTTACCAGTAGTACATCTCAGTTCTTGTATAGAAGATAATCTAATAGCATAGATAGGAAGTAAGGTTCTCAGTACCTTGCTAATAATAGTATCATCACCAATAGTTCCATTAGCTCCTCTAATAGCATTTACAACCTCCTTAACTCAGCTACAATATTGAGCAATAATTTCACCATCTTGCATTCTCATTTCATCAAAATTACCTCTCAAGCTTTTAGATTTGGCTCTCAGTACATTTTTATCACCTCTATAGATTGTTTCCAGTGTATCCAACATTTCTTTTGCAATTTTGCAATCTTTTATGTCTTCAAATTGAGGATAGCTTAGGGTTGATGAAATCTCCAACATTTCTTGGTTGTGTTCCTGTTTCTCTTTCATCTGCTGAGCTATCACTAATATAGACACTATTATGTAATCATTTTCCACATAGTATTTTATTGCATCTCCTATTCCAGCTAGGTGTAGCTTCATAAAACTTTTCCATGCTAGAAAATTCTCCTTTTTCAGCCTTCGTACGTCCTTTTTATACATCTTTATCTTTATCTTTAAGTACCTTCAAACTTTTCTCTATAAGCACCACAATAGCTCTAATACCAATTGTTAGAATGATTCAGAATAACTGAGAGAGGGGGGTGAATTAGCTATCCTTAGGTCTAGATGTACCAATTGAGCTTTCAAACAATTTAACCAACTCAGTTCTACTTAGTAATCCACTCGGTATTTATAGAATATAATAAATAACATAAACTTGCATTTTACTGTCCTAATGTAATCAACTTGCAAAATATAAAACTCTTAATAGTGCAACACATCAAATAAAATTCACACAAGTATGACACTGGGGTTTAATGTGGAAACCCATTATGGGAAAAACCACCACTAACATGCTACCAATTTTTCTCTCTTTTGAAGTGAGCTCTATGAGGAGCCAACCCGGTTAAAGGTTACAATACACACTATTAAATGTGACCTGGTTAAAGGATTTAATCACCCCATTAAAAGTGAACCTTGTTAGAGGGCTTAGACCATTCCATTAGAATGTCACCTTGATTAAAGGATTAGCAATATGACTGTTAGGTCAACCTTGTTTAAAAGGATTTTGTAACTGATACAATGGTTAGAAATTAACAAAAAATTATGATCTGAAACATACAACTCAATTTGCAAATACAAATCCAATTATAGCTCAAAAGCTAATTCACTGTCTGGCCTCCATTGTCATCTCTATCACTCAGATTGTCTTGGAAATCCTTCAAGAAACTACCACTGTGCAGTCCTATATCTATCTTCCTTCTGCTTAGATTCTCCAATCAACCAAATTAACCTCTCATACACATAGCCTATTGGAAATTTAACTTCCTGAGGATGCATGACTCATTTTGTGTTGTCATCATGGCAACAAAGTCATACTAAGTTTCTGTCAAAGATAACTCAGAAGGAAAAATGACTAAGTATGGAAACAGGGCAGACATATATATTCAGAGATCAGCACATCAGAACACATGTGAGAGATTGAGTCAACATACGTGCATTTAGATATATGTTCTATGACATGTGTACATACTATATCCAGACACGCATAGTATGGAACAATAGTACAGAAAAGTTACAGACAGATCAGCAGACCACCAGTCCAGAAGACAGAGCATGGAAGCCGACTAGTGTTTTGATCAGCGTGAATTATTTTCTTATGTAATGGCTAAGCGCCTTTGATTATATGTTTTTATTATGTAATTAGAATTTTTTTAAACATGCTTGAGCCAACTTGTTTGGAAGCGTTGTGTATTTTGTTTTAGGGCCGACTAGAGTCTTGTTTTGAGTCGCGTCTATTCGGATATGAACATATAAGTTTGTAATGTAAAGTTATGTTACAAGTGTCGATTATAATGTAAGAGGAAGATATAGAAGAGAAGTATGATGAAGTCAGTATATGATATATCTTTTTAAGAGAGTAAGAGCATTCGCACATACATGAAATTGATCAGACAACAGTGTCATCACTGTAGTTCACTTTTGATATAGTGTATATCAACTTTCAGAAGGTTGTAGACTTCATCCTATTGGGCAGTGAGCCTAGGTAGTGAGCCATATACCTTTAACAGGGTTTTGTAAAAGACTCCTAACAGGGTCAAACCTTTAACTAGGTCATTGTACTCATATTGTAAAGACTACTTCTAACAGGGCAAAGGAACTTTAACAGGTTCATTATACTAGTACAATATTTGTGGGTACTAATTCCCACCAGGGTTTTCCTTTGATCAAGGTTTCCTTGTAATCATATCATGTGTTATGAGTTCTTATGTTAAGCTTCATTAAATGAATGTTTGATTTATGTTTAAGTTGCTGAAAAGTAATTAATAGACAAACACTGATCCACCCACCCCCCCCCTCTCAGTGTTTCTAACAATTGGTATCAGAGCCCTAGTCCTCTGAAAGAAAGTTTA
>MU223748.1:1882736-1923830 GCA_018584345.1 Thuja plicata
TATATATATATATATACTACTTGGTGAATATACTATTTATACTTTTCTTAAGCTTTACCGAATAGAAGTTTATCTTTTCCTAGCCTTTACCGAATAGTAGTAAATAAACTTAGTGTTTATCGACCAATGTTGTTTTAGTAATGTGTAAAGAAAAATATCAAAGAAATAAACCATATACACATTTGACACATGGATTTTTAGCGTGAAAACCCTATTAAGGGAAAACCCACTTGGGACTGGTAACCCAAAATTTTCACTCTTCTGAGGTGATCTCGGTGAAAAGCCAACCCTATTAAAGGTTACAAACACACTATTAAATGAAACCTTGTTAGAGGATTTAAAACCATTGGTTATTCTTTTTACCTTGAGAATTCACTATGCTGTCAACAAGAAAAACATTTTGATACTCTTGAGTATCTCAATACATTAAGGACTGTTAAATCCCACTCGGTTAAGACATTTTCTGAATCAATGGTTAAACTGAAACAATAAATGATCTGTTCATTAATATAACTTAACTTGCACATTTTTAGATCTATTGTAAGTCCATAATACCTCTCTAATTAATGTTTTCTTCAATTCCTTTTCTCCCCTTCTTTCTTCTTTCTTCTCGGCGAATGTTGTTGCTTCTCTGTTGCTCGGTGTCTGCAAAATTCTTGGCTTTGTTCCTTAGCTTATATGATCAGATCTGCATGAAGACTTCTATCTTCAGCTAAATTATATTCAGCATTCCTCTTTTTGATAATGAATTACTTGTCTCTTTATAGAGACATGATTTCACTGTTTATTGTCCTTCTTGTGTTGACGTAGATTACTTTCTTGATCCGCAAATCTCGCCATGCATTTCTTTAATCTTTAAAGCATAGCTCTAGTTTTATCCCATAAATTTCTCCTTGACAACTATGAATAAAAATAGCTTTAAATCTTCAATTCAAATGGTCCTACCAACTAAGTGTTTTTTTGTTTCCTAACTCCAGTTCTGATTGGTGATAAAATCTTAGTTTTTTCGGTCATTGACTTCATTTGTCCTCAGGAATCAACTTTAATTTTTCTTGGTGTTATGGTGCTCGGTATACACTATGAACTTCTTAGGGTTTTCTATTTGTCGATGTGCACTATCCATCGGTGTTTACTGTCACTCGGTGTACACTGGCTTTATATGTTTACCGATAACATAAACTTTGTCTCTTTAGTTTCTTGAAGTCTATGATAATATGTGTATGACCAATCCGATTATATCAAGTTTACATCAATGAAAATACAATACATTAACTTATTTAATGTCTTACATTTAATTTCTATATCTTGGTGATCATCAACTTATCATCTTCAAACATTCAATCAGTTATTGTTCATCAAAAGGAACCTGCCAATGCCTTTACAACCAGTATACAAGGTACGTCCATTTTCCTAATGGGTCTTGGATTTTTTTGGAATGATTAACCCCCTTCGTATGTAGGTCATAAGTTCATCCTAACATCTACCAATTACTACACGCACTGGACAAAATCCTAGGCACTAAAGAATTTCACCACTGAAGTAGTAACCAAGTTCTTAGAGGAGCACATCATCACCAGGTTTGGAATGCCACTTTATCTAGTATGTGATAATGCCCCCTCCTTTTCCTCCACTATGCTCACACAATAGGCCTTTAAGAACCATGTAATCCTCAAATTCTCTTCTAATTATTACCCACAAGGAAATGGCGTAGTAGAATCCACAAAAAAGAACCTAACAATGGTGATCAAACACCTCCTAGATGACAATCCTAGAGTTTGGCATACTAAGTTGAAATACACTTTGTGGACTGACTAGGTAAGGATTAAAAATTCCCTAGGAATATCTGCATACCAGTTGGTCTATGCTCTACAACCAGTCTTCCCCATGAACTTTAAAATACCAATCCTGAGATTTATGGACCAGTATGTTGGGGGTGAAGATCGAGTGTAGGTTTGACTCATCATGAACCTCCTCAACTTGGATGAGATAAGAACTTTAGATTTGGAGCATGTATCAAAGTACCAAGAAATCATCAAGTGATGGTTTGACAAGAGATCCACTTTCAAATCTTTTAGGATCTCCAACCTTTTCCTGATGTGGGACAAGGCAAAAGAAAAGCCAGGCAGCCACACCAAGTTTTGAAAACTGTGGACAAGCCCCTACCAGATATTAGAGATCTTGGGAGAGAAATCCTTCAGGATCAGCACCTTAGACAAAGATTTGAACCCATTACCAATCAATGGCCAATTTCTCAAACATTATTTTGGATCCTGAGCGTGAATGCCTTTCGTCCCTTGTATTTTAGTTTTTTGTTTTGTTCTTTTTTCTTTCTTTCTTTTCTTTCTTTCCTTTTTCTTTTGGTCTAGCTTGCTGGTGCAAGGAACCTCCCTATTTGATGTTTTGATGTTGTTTAGGGTTGGTTTAGGATTTTTTTGGAGTGGTACAATAAGTTCCAAAAGGTTGGAAGCAATGTTAATCTAACTTCAAAATTGTAGGGGCTTTAGTGCTCATTAGGGGTTCTGGGTCTTTTGACTTCAAATTATGGAAAAATTGCCATTTTAGTGCAATATGGGGTGAAGGTATGTTTTTGGACCCTACATATCCTATTTAGGGTCTTAGGAGTCAACATCAATCATCGATTTGACATAGAAAGTCAAAATGCTTCAAAATGCAAAAAGTTGCTCGAGCAACTTTTGCAAGAAATGATAAAATATAGTTAAAATGATTTGTAACTACCCATTCTTGGTATATGAGCATGGAATATATTTTTGGATGAGGTTAATGATATTTTGGATTGAGACACTTATTTCTGACACCTTTGTATGGATGACCGTATCCTCTTTTGTGTAATTTGCATTGTGTCTTTGCTTCTGTACGGTCCTGTACGGATTGGCATAGGTGATTGGGCTTCATGTTAGTGTAGTTTTTACTTTCAAATTTCATATGCATTAGGTAGTTTATTTTTAAGTTTAGTAGAAGTTAATTTGTATATTTTTGAAGGTCACTGGTCTGACAGAGACATAAACAGTGTTACCTTGTTAGAAATAGCTCTAACCTAGTTTTCCTCCAGTGGATGTGTCTAAAACCATGGGTAAATTAGGGTTAGGTTCTATAGATAGGTTTTTAGGTTTCTTTTTTTTTGTCTCTTTGGGTTTCATAGGCCAAAGATGAAGCCGTATGGCTGACTGGTGAAACTGGGTGAGCCAGGACAGTGAGAAGATTGAATTTGTTTGAGCACCCAAGACCTTTTGGGGAAGACTTAGTGGCATTTCTCGATGCACTAGACAATCTCCTAAAATTATTCAATGGTGGTTAGAGGTGAATCAGATATTGGAGAAATGTTTCATAATTATTCATGCTGACTGGTCCAGAGGCCTAATTAATAGGCTATAATCTAGGGCCTGCAAGAAAGTAGAGTTTTGGGTGCCATCAGAGGTCAGGGTTTTGGATTCTGATAGGGTTGAATGATGTCTTGAATATTTTCAAGTTTTTTTGTGGGGTCATTTGGGAATTTTGGAAGCAATAGGCCAAAATTGATGAAAATAGACCTACAAGGAGTTGAGCAATCAGCCCTCCTAGTGAGTTAAAGACCAATTGGGTTGGTGGAGCATCTTGGAGAGTTTAGATGGATGCACAATGACCAAGAAAGGGTCAAGAAGTTTATGGAGAGTATCATTAAGTGTGTGGGAAGATCCTAGGTAGAGGATTGGCAATCTAGGTGGAGTTGTAGAGAAGGAAACTAAGCTTTTGGTTAACTAGTTGGACTAGTTGAGCTTAGAAATCTTGGAGTCTTCCAAGAACCAACTATACCTTGGAGGAGAAATTTGTGGAGAGGGTCTTGGAGATCCTAATTGTTGGAAGATCCAAAAAAGAACAACCATTGGATGGTTGGTTTGGTCAAACAAGCACCTAGGAGAGAGGAAAGGTTCTAGATTGTCAAACCCTCTGCATCACTTGCCCCCTTTTTTGTTTGTGTCTCTGCCTCCCCCTTTATTATGTCAGTGCTTGTTTTTCCCATTTTTTCCTTAGGTTGGTGTTCTTTGACCCCATCCTAAGTAGTCCCTAAAATTGGAGCAGAGGTATTTCTTGGTCAAAATCTCCAAAGAAATTATTGGCACAAAGGACATTCCCACAGTTATAAATGACAATGTCTTCCATCATCAATCAGAGAGATGTTTGACCCTTGGTCTTCCTGATCACAAAGAACACTAAAAAATGACACCCGAGAGCACTAGTGATTAGAGCATTTGTCATTTGTGACTGGCCTTAGTGCATTGAATCAGGCACCCACCAATCCCAGAAACCAAGTCTAATAGATGTGAAAGGGAATAGAAAAGGGGGAAGAAAAGAAGGATAAAAGAACAAATGAACCAGCTAAGAAAAGATAACGCTTAGGTGGTTACAATCAGAAAACCTAGGTAGCACAGCCTAATCGCTACTTGGGTTACCAAAAAAAAAGTACCTGAATACATCTTTAAGAGATACACAATCCGAGTCCTAGTCTGACATGAAAAAGGATGATAAGAAGAAATCATTTCCAAAATGAGATTCCCCTACATACCTCTAAAATATAGCATATAGAATAGATGAGGGTGACTCTAGAAACCTCTACCAGGATTATGGATACCTGACCGATAGTAGAGCAAGGTTAGATTGGGATTTGTGGAAAATGTTTTCAGGGTTATGGATGCCTAACTGGCAGCAAAGATCTTTCTGGGAAGCCCTGGTCTATGTAACGAAGGTTGGGAACAACTGAAAAATGATCTAGTCACTGTATTCAAAGGTAGATAAATGAACCCACTTGCACGCACATTGGAAGATAAGTGGAAGACTTCAATCTTTGGATTCAGTGAAAGGCGGTTGACATGAGTAGCTCATGGTTTCCGTTTCACTGCAAAGATCAAATTACAAAACGGTTTTGTTGATAAAGAAATGTCTTGGTCATTCCTCCTTTTTCTGAGGCTATTTTTTGTGGGTCCAAAACACACACATGGGACCCCCCTCTTTTTTGGGCCTTTATCTACTTCTGCCTTCTCCCCCTTGTTTTCCTTTTTGTTTTGGTCTCTCTATGTGTTTTTTTCTAGGGCTACGATTGAGAAGTGTAAAGCATTTTCAGACTTTATCACTTTCGTAATTTCAAGATAAAGAGATCATCTGATCTTCAAAAGTGTGAAAGATTCAAGAGACTGAAAAGTTCCAAGTCCTTCCATGCTTGTTTGTTTTTTTGCTTCCTCATTTTTTCGCCTCCTCACGCATTTTCTCCATGTTTTGTGGTGCCAGATCTTCAGCTCTGCCTTTGCACCTTTTCAAGTTGGTTCCCTTTCCCTCCATCTTTTTCTGTCGTAGTCATTTTCTTTTTTCTCCCTTCGCGTGTCCTAGTTGCATTTTTTTCTGTTCTGTTGGAAGTCCCTAGGTTTCCCCTTTCACAACCTTCCCTTAGGTCACCACATCCTTGGCCCTAGGTTTTTAGGTGTCTTTCATTTTTTCATTTGTCTTGGGGTTATTTTTTTAATTTTTTAGGGTTTTTTGTCTTCTCAGCAGTCGTAGGTTTTCATCCTCCAAAAGGCCAAAAACATTCCCTATTCATCAAATCCTGAAGCTCAAAAACACCAAGTACAAATGTGTCACACTTCAAAATTTTGGACATTCAGTGTTTTGGAGGTCTCAGAACCTCTGACATCTGACACACTGAAAAAAAAGGAATGTCAGAAAGGAACATCAGATCACCAATAAAGTACCTTTTCAAGGGGTACTACCCTCCATCTAAATTTGGGAAACACCATCAGGAGGTTACTGAAACTGACATAGGCAATGTGGATTGGAATGAATTTTTTCCTAGATGTTCCAAGCCTTCTAGGAGATCTTCTGATTGCACTTCCCTAGTCCTATTAGGTCTGGTAAATATAGTTGCACACCCAGTATGAGTTTTGTCCTCAGAACTGATCATGACCCTGGCACACCACTATGTGCTTGATGAGAGGGTAGTCAAGAACAGGGAAGGATATGTGGTCTTATATCATATACTAGACAACATTGAAAATGTCTTCCATATTTAGAAGGGGGTAGACTAGTTCTATGACTTTTATGTCAACAAAGGCCTGAAGTGGGTTGCAGAACACACTCTAGAGGCATATGAGATCACCAATCATGGGTACCTAATTCAATCCTTGCCAAAGAGAAATCTTGAAAGGATCTACTTGAGGAGAGGATACCTCAAGGATGACATCCAAGCGGTGATTACGATGCTTAGTTGGCTATATGGACTACCTCAGTCCATTCAAATCAAAAACTAGATGATCCTGCTAATTAAGAGGATCAAAGGGAGAAAGGCCAGGTTCAATTGGGAAATCATTCTAAATGATAACTTAGATGAACAATTAACATCAGTCAAGCACAACCCAAAATTATACATCTCATATTTGGTGTACTTACTGGAAGCAAGGGAAGAGTACCCAAGGCTAGTGAAATAAGGGGCCTTCGGCCAACCAAATGCATGGCCTTTCACAGTATACCCATAATTAAAAAGGCAAGAAAACATTAACAATAATAGTCTAGATTACAGGGTGGTGAATGATGCATTCATCTTTGCAATCATCCATTCCATAGAGGGTGATT
This sequence comes from Thuja plicata, assembly GCA_018584345.1. Classification (NCBI taxonomy): domain Eukaryota; kingdom Viridiplantae; phylum Streptophyta; class Pinopsida; order Cupressales; family Cupressaceae; genus Thuja; species Thuja plicata. The sequence goes on from MU223748.1 coordinate 1,889,352, forward strand.
ATGCCAAATGGCTACAGCCAAGGTTAGAGCAATAGGGGCCTTTTACATATAGTTTAGAACATTCACCTACATCAGGGTAGTGGGATATACTCTCAAACCCAAGAAGTTGCCTAGATACCCCTCTGACTGGATCATTATCATAGAAATGGACAGAGAGCTAGCACATGCATATGAACACATCAAGCACAAATAAAAGCATTGTTGGGATTTCCCTATATCAGTCAGGCCATATACTCTATAGGACATGAAGATATGAAAGTCCTTGGCGTTTGAGTGGGATGAGTTCCCACTGCAGTTTTATTCACACATCAGGCCCATGTTTGACCCTACAGGTACCAACAGCCATATCTTGGGCAAACACTATGTCCATGAGCCACACATAGAGGATCATTGGATCAACTACATATATGATTACGAAGTTTGGAGAAGGGACTATTGTAGGATGACTTTGACATTGGAAGAGGCTTCCTTAAAGATCAAAATTCCCCCCAAGGTCTAGGATAGAGACACATAAGATATATTGGACCCTCTGTACAATAAATATAAACTATACATTCGGCCAATCCTAAATGTCGAGATAGATAAAGATTAAAATGATAGCATTGACTTCAAGGAAAGGTGTATAATCAAAGCTACCAAGTCATGGATAAGGAAACCTTTCCCAATGGATCTTATTCCTATGATGCCATAGCTAAGCCCTCCCACAAAAGTGGACAGGAGACCTAGAGAGAAGCCCACAATGACTCTATTCAAGAAGGCTCCACCAAAAAAACTAGGGATGGTGTACAACCATGAGCATCCCGTTGTATATAAATCCAATCCCAAGCATAAGAAGATAAAGAAAAAGATGACTAGGAGTATAACACCACCCATGGATCACTCACCTGCCACACAAGGGGAACTTCCCACTACTTCCGGTCAATCTCTAGTTAATAATACTACCTTGGGAGAGAAGAAGAAGGTATATAAGAGGAAAAGAGCATCCACCTCTCCGCAATTGGGAACCCTTCAAGAGGAACCAAAAGAGGAACAAGATGAAGAAGAGGATATACCTTTGGTAAGGAGAACAAGATTCAAGACAAGTATATTAAGAGAAAAGGATCTTAGTAAAGATACACCTACCCATGGAGAGATAAAAATGCAAGGTGGATGGGACAATCCTATGGATGTTCTTGGTTCAGATGAGTTCATCATGTCTGAATTTGAGGGAATTGAAGGATTTGGAGACTAGGATCAATATTCCCTCCATCCAACAATGAAGGTTAGTGCAGGGGGGTAGGTGCCAGTGAATCCACAAGTTATCCTTATCCCACCTCCAACATAGTTCACAAATCCCATAGAGGATGTGCCACTCCCAACAACGGACACAAGTACAAGTAAAGAGATAGGGACCCAAGGTGTGCCTACATCCTCTGAGGATAAAACTACCCACACTACTCAAGATAAGTCACTAGAAAGGGATGTAGCTCCTACTCCACCACCATCTCTTCCAATTCCTACTCCTACTCCACCACCATCTCTTCCAATTCCTACTCCTACTCCACCACCATCTCTTCCAACCCCTACTCCTACTCCACCACCATCTCTTCCCACTCCTACCCCTACTCCTTCACCTTCTACACAATCTCATGCCCCACCACCATCATCTCCACCACATTTCTCTAACCCAACTCCCCAAATGTTGCTAGATACAGGGTTAATGCCTCCTCCTCAAACAATGCTAGAGTCAATAAATGGTCTTAGGGCCAAAATGTTAGCCATCTCTTCAAAGGATGAGGATGAAGAGAACAAAAAAGAGAAAGATACTACTGGAGGAGGGAAAGATAAGGAAAGAGAAGAGGAAGAGAAAGAAGGAGAGGGAGAAGACAAAGAATGAAGAGCAAGGAATACAGGAAGAGGGGATAACCCAAGATGAATCAGGCTCTACTCTAGTACTAAATATTTCACCCTATGAGCCTGTCATCACCTTTACTAAGAGGCTGATATTTCCTTCCTAGGCAAAGCCTTCCATCAAGCTAAATCTAGTGCACCAGCAAGGACCATATCATATGTCACTCAGGACACACAGGGTCACTGGAAAGCACAAGTAGCAGTTCCCACCACTGGTATCACCCATGCACAGATAACCCTAGATGACTATACTTTTGAGGAGGTTGATTTGGGGGAACCTACAAGGGAAGGGAGTAAAACTCTGGCAGAACTAGGAATCAAACATGCTTTGGGTTATATGGATAAGGTTTAGGAAAAGATCAAGTCACTAACTAAGAAGAATGAGGCTCAAAAGAAATTCATTCACAAGATGGTGGGTCCCATTGACCCAAATTTACTAGAAGTCGCATTACAGGTTGTCCTTGAAAAGAAAGCTGCTCTAGAATTGCCGGAAGGAATGACTCCTTATTTTTTTATAATCATGCACTGAGTGGAAGAATGACTTTGAAAAATTTGGAGAAAGAGCTATTAAGGAAATATTTAGACCTTTCAAAGTCATCCTCGTGGAAGCCACCAAATTTTTAGACAATTTGGAGATTGACACAGGGTTAGATTTCAAATTAACCAAATGGCAGACCACCCTACGGGATCTAAAGATAATCAGGAAGCAACAATTCTAAATTTTGGTAAAGGTATATGAAGGCACGAAGATAGAAAATTTTAGCGCATGGATCAAGAGTATAGCTAAAACAATCAAGGTTTGTGAGAAATGTCTAGACTGCATACACCAAAAACATGAGGGAGTTATGATGTGGGTGGAACAAATAGAGAATTTCTTCATAGGTATTGACTTGGGACTATATCAAGATGAAGAACATAAGATTTTGTGCCCAAATAGAGAAATAATACAACAATTCAAGGGTATCTTGGCAGGGGTCAGTGCGAAAGAAGACCTCCATCAACTTTTCTACTTAAAATAAGACATGTAAAGAATGGTAGAAAATGAAGAAGAAATAAAGTTCTTCTCTTTAGAATTGACCACTTTTAGGGAGAAGCAAGAACAATGCCTCGGTAAAGTGGAAGAGAAAGAAGTGGATTATGAAGAAGTACAAGAGATAGTACAAATGTTGTGGGAATCTCACCTAGAGATACTTCCATAGTTGTTTCTCATGGGAAATTTTTCCAGACTTGGCCAAATTTTGAATTGGGAATTTCTCCAGACTTAGACATTTTTGCAAGGGCCATTTTTTGGCCTTTTGGCCTCCGAAAGTCCAAAAATTTGGAGGACCCAAAACTAGTTTTTAGAGTTAGTGAATTTTTCCTCCATCAAATTTTGGAGCAAAGTTCGAGGTACAAATTCTAGGCCATTCCAGCATGGGAGAATTTTTTGCATAAAAGTAGAGTTTCAGATCAGATTGATCCACAACTGGGGTTCATTTTTGCATAACTAGAGGCCTTCTATTATTCTTCACCACATAGGGGACTCCAAGTGGAGATTCCAAGGGAGAACTCAATGATCGAAAGAAAGGCTGCAGTTAAAGACGGTGGAGCTCCATTTCCTTTCTCTCTTCTTTCTAAGTGAGTTTGACCCTAAATTCATGGGAAAACTAATTTTAAATGATTCAAGGATCCATGAAAACTATTTAGTATCAGTTTATTTTTATTTTTATTTAGCAATCTTTAGTTTTAGTTTGTTTTCATTGTTTTTAGAGTTGTTGATGCCCCAGTTTCAGGGTTCAGAGTTTGTAGATCAAAGCACTATATATTGTAATCTAAACAATGTAATATGGTTGGGTCTTTGATGCAACAAGGATATACAATTGGTGCTTCATTCAATGTGTGATCATTTTCTATTTTCTATGAGAATTTTATGAATGTGTGTTTGCTCATTCATTTCTTTCAAGAGCCAATTGGGTTTGTTGTGTTTTGGGTCTGCAATTAATTAAATTGGAGTTTATTGTTGTTCGTTGATCTTGTTGTGATGAATGATTGGGAAGGATAATTTTGTTTGGTCAATGATAAATTTGTCTTGTGTGTGTGTGTACATGCTTGTGGCTTCACGATTTTGATAGATTTTGAAAATCTCGTGTTTTGATATATTTCTCTCCAAACGATTGCATCTATTGGGTATAGAATTATGACATGGTCTGATTCATATTCAGTGGATTCTGACCTTTCCATCATTTGATTCGCAAGAGCGGTTCGGCAATGGTTTATGTCCGTTAGGATTTCATTTTTTAGAAAATTTGTTTTAACTCTCGTTACCCAAATCTTTTGATTTTCTTTGACAATCTGGATAAACAGGTGATCTTCACAAGTTTCAGCGTAGATTGGTGTCATTAGTAAGCTATATACATTGAATAATTAGAAAATAAAAAAATAAGTACTAAAGTTATTTTGCAATTTCATGTCTTGAAAGTACCAGCAAAGGCCTCCTTGTGAACATTCACATTTATCTTCAACTGATTTTACTAAGCAGGTTGTACCACGACCACAGAGAACCTTGGGAATAACTTTGTTATTCTTTCAAGAGGAAATAAAATCTCGAGATCCTAGCAATTGACTTGTGTAAAAACAACACTAAACAAGATCTTTGTTAGCATGACAAAGGATTTTCTTGTACTCTCATTAAGTACCCATCATTTTTCCTTTCCTTCATTTCTTTCATTGTGCAATCCATGTCTTTTTTTTTTGCTTGCCTTGGCATCCTCTTTGTCTCTATAGTTAGGGTTTTTCCTTTCTGCTTGTTTCTCCCCTCTCTATTTCATGTTCCATTTTCTATTTCCAAGTGGCATCCTGTTAGCCTTAGTAGTGAATGTTGGTATATTCATGGTTGTACTTTGGTTATTAAAATGGCCAAATCATTCTTTCTATCTAGTGATGTATTTTTTCCCCTTTGTGTGTGGCCTACAACATTTGAATACGCAGTCTCTCTCACTTTCACGTCTGTGCGCTTTGAAATTTTACTCCATTCATTTTTTAATAACGATCAATTTTATTTTAATAAATTTATAATTACAAATTTTTTTAAATTAATTTAGTCTTCATTTTTTATTTTATTAAATAATTATAATTATAATTTTCTTCATATAATTATAAATGTTAGTTTTTAATTTTTAATTTTATTAAATTATTAGAGTTTTGATTTTTTTTGAAGATATATATATATAAAGTATTGGTTTATAATAGTAGTGTACTGTCCTAGAATTGCATCACTATGGAATTCATCATTTAGCTTGGCCCCATTTTAGCATGTGTGGGCTTTCAAATTTTCCAATACTCCAAGTCTGATTCTACTTTCCATTCTAATATCCCCTATTCAATTAGGACCCATCTTCCAAAATTTGGGCCACATTAAGGGGCATGGGCTAGCCTAGTCGACTTATCCCCAGGAATAGGCTGACCCAATCGACCTATTCCCGAATGTTTGCCATAAAATTTGAATCGAAAGGTGGTAATATTGGTAGAGTGGTAAATTCAAACTCCCATCATATTTATTCATGTTTTGAGCTCCTAAATGTTTTTGAGGGGTATATAAGTAACCTACCTCTCCTCATTTAAAGCACACATCATAACCACAAGTTGAATTCAAGCATGCACCAAAAATTTTGACATCTCAAGCATTCTAAGGAAGATTCCAAGCATCCAAGGTATTTCCAATGCAATCTCCATTGTAGAAAACTTCTCTCCCTCATTGAAGGCCAAGTAGAGTAGACCATAATCAAGGAAGAATATTATAACACAATCATATATTCACAAGAACTCAAGCATTCAATTCATTCTTCTTCTCCATATCAAGCATTATGGAAAAGTTAAACAATAATTTTGCAAGGCATGTCTTTCATGATTTCCTTTTAGGTTTTTTGTGGATTCAAGTTATTGCATCAATATTTATGATCACATTCAAAGAAGCATTGCACCATCAAGGTATAAGACACTTCATGTTTCAGATCTAGGCTCTTCTTTATATCAAAATTCTTTCCTTTCAAGTATATTTCAATTCAATTTCAAGGTTGATTCCAAACTAGGGTTTGTATGAGGCAAACCCCTTCTACAAAAAAAACTTCTCTCTTTTCTATGTGCAGGAATAGGTGATGCCAATTTAAGGACTGGATCTGAGAAGTATAGGAACCTGACTACAGTCTACAACTGAAAAGAGTGAAAAGTGTAGGGAATAGGATAACCCAGTCAACCTAGTCTTGGGAATAGGCCAACCTAGTCGACTTAGTCTTGAGAATAGGTCGACCAAGTTGACCTAGTCTTGAGAATAGGTCGACTGAGTCGACCTAGTCCCTCCAAAAAAAAATTAGATTCGAACTACAAGTTAGTTATAGTCTCAGAGTTTTATTTTTGACATTAGAAAATGATTGTCAAAATTTCTTAGTCTGTGCATACAAAAATTCAACCTTTTTACCCTTTTTGGTCTTAAATATTGCATCTCCCTATCAATTATCTCATTTCCATTTCCATTAATTGAAGGATCATTGTACCCATTCAATGCCCCAACCTTATCAATCCTAGTGGGTCATCTTCCTTCTAAATGTGACAAAAGAAATATGATCAACACCCATCACAATTCTTATCCTTATTTCTTTCATTATATTTTAGTAAACCCTGACACATAACATTTCCATTATGATTTGGTGTCTAGGTCTGATATGTATGCATTGCATTGTTACATTTTAGGCATTTATTTCTAATTTTTAGTCTTTGATCTGATTTTTGCATGACATTGTCAAATTTAGACGCATTCATGTACTTGCATTTATAAAAAGACATAAAAATTGTACTTTGTCACCTCTTATTTTAGGAATTTGACATATACTTTTATTTGAAAAAAAAGAAAAATTTCTTTTCATTTCAGTTAGAATAGTTTCACAATGCATATATTCCATAGATTAGTTTCATTATGTTGTCCTAAACACCCTCTTATCCGTGAGCAAATTTTGGTGCAATAAGACATTATTAACATTTCTTTTGAGGATCTTTGTCCTAAGGATGAGGCATTCAAGAATAATGATGATCTTTCTCCTAAAATGTACCTCCCGTATGAGGATCATTTTTTGTAAGAGGATGATCTATCATAGCTATTTATCCTAATGATAACTAAATTTCTATGCATTTTGTTGAAAATCCTTCTATATATGAGGCCTTAATGAGTTATGTTTATCCCTCTCATAAACATCATTTTACTCATAAAGATACTTTGAATAAAGAGAATGATATTACCTCTCTTTAGGACACTTTATGTTAAGTTTTAGGATTGTTGCAAATGTAATAGCACTTCCTATGTTGTATGTATTTTCCAAATACAACAATCTCTCTTTCATTTATATTGGGAATGAGGCTAGGAGAGACATGTCCCTTCATGGGACATGTCTATTCATTATCATTGAGATTAATATAATGGCAATTGATTATATATGTATTTAGAGAGGCATGTCCTTGAAAGGATATGCATCTTCCCATCAACTATAATTTAGTCAATCTTATAATGTTTCATCAATAAATTATTAATTTAGAATAATATAATAGATTAATATTGAATATTAAATTTAATATGATTAATAATAATGTAACATATATAATATATTATTATTAATCAACGTATACTATATGTATTCTAAATTATCATATGGCTGAAGCTACAAACATTAACACTCCCTCTTAGCTAGGGAGGATGATCAAACAAAATGTGTAGTGGTCTCCTATGTCAACACTTATGACCCTCACCATAGCTACACAAGACATCAACACACCCTCTTAGCTAGGGAAGATAAAATTCATAAAAATGCAATTCACAAAAGTTCAATTACTTTTAAGAGAGAGGATATCACCTCATCATGATATCAAGAGATATGGTGTGATAAAGAATATCAAGTCTCATGTTATTCACCATAACTCAAAATTTCCATAGGTAATATATCCTTAATGTAAGGTATCATCTATTGTGATCTGTTTCAGCCATCAAACAATGTCTGTCACAATAGAAGGTCAATGGTTTGTTTAAGGAATTGAATCCACCATGCAGGAAATCATCTATTGTGATCTGTTTCAGCCATCACATGATGCCTATTAGAATAGAAGGTCAATTTTTGTTTAAGGAACTGAATCCACCATGCAGGAAATTATCTATTGTGATCTGTTTCATCCATCACACGATGTCTATCACAATAGAAGGTCAATGATGTGTTTAAGGAACTGAATCCATCATGTAGGAAATCATCTATTGTGATCTATTTCAGCCATCACATGATGTCTATCACAATAGAAGGTCAAGTTATTGTAAGATCGTCACCTTTCAATAACTCTTATAGATACAAGTGACAATCATTTGGAAGTCATCACTTCCTCATGATGTACATAGGGGGCAGGCCCATTAAAAATATGGAGTCACACATATGACATCCATCATGCATTAGTGCAGAGGGTGAAAATAGGGGATTTCACCTCGAACTTCGCTCACATAGAAGAACTCATTGAGAAGATATCAATTTGTTGATCTTTTTATCCAAGATTGCTTAGGATGAACTATCAGATTCCCTCTGAGTTTGATATCAATCTTCTTAGCTCCTCATCCAAAGTTGCCTCTAAAGAGTCAAACTCCTTTCAAATCTGATATCAATCTTCTTTTTCCTGCAAGAGCATATCCAAAAAATATCAAGGTAAATAACTCTTATAGTACATATATAAATACAGATGAGAGAGGGACTATAATGAGTAGATAAATGTAATATTTAAGGATAATAAAAACTTATCTGCACATCAACATCCTTGACACAAGTTGCTTCAATGAAGGTCCATATATATCAAATCATAAAATAACTTCTCATCTTATTTGAGAGACATCTCCCCTTTGAATTATCTCCCCACTAAGGATGGTTGAAATGGAAATGTAACATTGGTTATTATTCCCCCCCACAATGTACAATTCTCACTCTTATATCATTGAAAAATTCTCATGTCTTCTTGTGAAATGACTTGATTTCTTCAAGAGAGGTGACACTCTATAATTAATAATTTATTTCTAGAAAGAGACACCCTTCCTTGAATACTTTCTTCTTTTTTAATGATTGACCATGATCATAACAAATTAATATATCTCTTTAATGAAAGTCACTTTCATGAATTCTACATAGACCCATACACACTTGGTCATAACTTTGAACCTGCTATTTTATCTCCAATATCTTCAGTGAGATTCTCCACAATTGGTTTTTCACAAACATATCCAAAATTCAGAAACATCCAACAATGTATTTATGAGATATGGTCCCTGTACTGAGACTGTATTTTCTAATACAATCACACATTCACCATCAAGAAACTACTCTCTTACATTTTCAGTCTGGTTGTGATACCATGTTAAGTTTTAGGATTTCTAAAAATGTAATAGCACTTCCTACGTTGTATGTATTTTCCAAATGCAACAATCTCTATTTCATTTATATTGGGAATGAGGCTAGGAGAGACATGTCCCTTCATGGGACATGTATATTCATTATTACTGGGATTAATATAATGAAAATTGATCATATATGTATAATTTAATCAATCTTATAATGTTTCATGAATCAATTATTAATTTAGAATAATATAATAGATTAATATTAAATTTTAAAATTCCATATGATTAATAATAATATAACATATATAACATATTATTATTAATCAACATATATTATATGTATTCTAAATGATCATACGATTGAAGCTACAAACATTAACACTTTATCTTTTCCACACCCATATGACACATCTCTCATAGATGAAGCATTGATGAATCACAATTTTACTTCTCCTAAGGTATCTTTTTCTAATGAAGACAACTTTAATTCTCCTTTGACTTTCACATTAGAGAGTACTAAACCTTCTCCTCCCAAAAGTACCTTGGTGCAAGAGATGAATCATGTTATCCCTCTAGATCCTTCTTCCTCTCCTACATCTTATCATAACTAGTCCTAGACAATATGATGTTAGGAATTTCATTCATGATCTATCTCCTAACATGAGAACACTTCTCCTCAACCTCTTAAAGTGGATGTGAATAATGTTGATGATATTGAAAATCTCCCTGTATAGACCAAACCTCCTACTCTACAATCGTACATAAAACCTTTTCACAAATATCATGATGAAAGCCTTATGTAGACTACTTCTACACTGTCAGCCTCAACACTTGTCGTATTCATACTTTGGCCACAAAAGTGCACAAGCGCACTCACAACAATAATGTTCCCGATGGGAGTTGACACGTGTCAACTTGTTAGAGTTTCAAGCCACTCCACAAAGGATTCCTTTCCTCCAAGTTCTATCATCTCACCGTATGTCCCCCATGAGACCAATGCTTAAAGGACCTTCCAATATAGATTCAAAGGATATTCTCCCACGCGTGAGCTCTCATGACCAATGAAATTCCAAACATCTATTTCATTCATGACATTCTGATTAGCCCATGCAATCATGATCATCTCTTATCAAACTACCATGATTCTTGTTTTTTAGTCCAACTGATAGGCATGCTAAAATTATCCAATCATAAATTTTCATTCATTTGAAGCTCAAGAAATCAAGTGATCCATGCCAGATTCTTTGGCATGTCGACCGATTGTAACAAATTTTAATCATTATGTGATCATTTTGACCGAAGTTTATTCTATAAGACCTTGAGAACTTGTGAAAAAAAAGAGGTTGGAAATATTGGACTTAGGTTTAGTAGGAAAGGAAATACTTTTTATTATTTACAAAGGTTTTAATTTTCTAACAACGAGACCCTATGACTATTTGACCAAAGGCGCATACTGTAGTATTAATTTTCTGGGGCATTCTCTCTCACCTTGGCATGTTCTCTCTTCATAAATCATGGAGATTGTGCATTCAGTGCCTTTTTATTTTTATTAATCACTATGTAATGTGTTGAATCTTTATAGGTTTGATAAAGTTTATTTATCTGGGTGCCATTAATTTATACTTGTTTAGGTGCACTTGTGATCATGACAGTTTATCTCTCCTCAGAATGCATCTAGAATAGATGATGATTTGTATCCATTACAGTCTACTCCTCAGGAAGATGAGTTTTAGGAAGTGAGATATTTTATTTTGACCCTTATATGAACTATTTATGTCTATTAGTAAGTAGGTTCATATACCGTGTCCTTGGTGGTAGAGGCACACACTTTCTTTAGTAGTTTTGTGCCTTAATTCAGATCCTTGCAGATGCTTCCTATGGATGGATATAAATATGTGAGCCCTATGTCCAATGACTTTGGCTTCTTGTTCTCTTGCCAACAATGAAGGGTATGTGGTGCATCATGTCATGAGTTAATGGAGGCATAAAACTTTGACTAGAATGGTCAATCCCTACAAATACCATCTGACAAATTCCTTACCCATCCAACAAAGCTTTGATATGGAATTTTGTCTCCCCTTAGCTTAGCTTGTTTGTTAAAGGTTTCCCTCTTCCTTTTTCCCCAAAGACTTCCCATGAAGAGCCAACTTCTAAAATCCCAGAGGTTTTTTTGCAGGGCACACCTTGTCCCGCTCCAGCAGAACTTCCTAACTACCCTTATTTAGGCCTTAGGCCCGAAAGGGGATAAACTATTTTCCTGGCACACCCAGTGGGACAAAGATGAATGCAATCACCAAATTCAATGCATGCTTTGGGTTTTAAATATTTAATGGTGCAAGCAAGTGCACAAGAAAAGTAATGGTGAGGGTCCAATTAGGCATGGACCCAAATTATTATAGTTTTGATGATTGGGTTTCTCCTCAATATTATTATTGGGATCTAGATCCCAGTGCATGGGAGATGCAACTCAACCTAAAATGTGAGCCAAGGATCATTGATCTTGAAAGACAATAGAGTGTCCTTTGGTATTCACTGAGTATGCTCGAGGCCTCTTATGAGGAATCTTATTTGGCAGAAGAGTCTATCCCAGAGGACCAACTCACACATGAAGAGGTCTCAGAGGATCCATATACATCAGGAGATGTACCTAATTGGACTAATTTTTGAATTTCTCCTTCCAGATCCTGATGCTAGATATAATTTAATTGTTCAAAGGTAGACTAGTGGTTTGGCATTCAAAATAGAAGAATTAACAAGGTCAGCAAGATCTAATGTCAAACAAGTGAGCGTGATTCGTGATGAATAAATTCTTCCCCTGCCTAATCTGAAGACTTATGATCCGAGTCTTCTCTTTTTTGATCTCCCCTATTTATTTTGAAGATGAAAAGGTCCCCGCTACACAATATTTTGAGATCTCTAAGATCCCTTCAAAGAAGGTGCCAGCTTAGGAAATTCATCCAAACCCCCACGGTGAGAAAGGAGGAGCAAAACATGATGACATGCTATTATGGGATGATCTTGAAGCATTCTATACAACACTCGATGAATGTACTTTGACCCCTCAGATGGAGTCCTCCCCTACACCCTAGATGAAAGTACCACTAGTCACCAAGGTCCAAGTTAGTGCAGAAACATCCCCTGTTGCAACTCTCTTTGAGAAGGCCCATAGGTGCCCAATCAGATATTGTTAGAAACTATCTACTTGTTAGTCTGATGAATTCATGCTCACGCTAGAGCATGAAAATAGCCTTTTAAACAATATTGAGATGTTATCTCATGTGACGTCAGAGGAAATGACCAAAAATAACATTATGTTGTCACCTTTGACATATCACACCCAAGAAGAGTAATACCCATGTTACGTTTCTTTTTACAAAATATTCCAAAGCCATTAATTTCCATGAAAAGATAGGCCACCAGGGTAGCTATTTTTTGATTCTAGTAAATGAGTTCTTGTAAAAAGGGTAGCTATTAAATTAGTGTAAATAGTTAGAGTAGGTTAGCTAGTTAGTTTTCTTTCAATAAGCACTACTATGAAAGGTGACATGTTTCTAGTGTCCCATGTACAATGTCAGTCCCTAGTGTTAGTATGCAGTAGGTCTTTGATGATTATCATTATTACATATCAACTTCTTTTTTGGTGGAATGATAATTTTAATAATGCTACACCAACCCCTTTTGTCTGTTAAGAGAAAGTGTGCCAATGCATTGGAGTTTCCTCATTTTTTCATGCACCCTCAAAAAGGTATTTTCTGACCCTACCATCATTCTGTGTATGATGGTAAGGCCTCTTGTTATGACATTTCATTTATTTACAAGCATTCATTAAGGTTTATTTTTTGGAGCTTTAAATCAATGAACATTTTAAAGTGGTAAATGATACGGAAAAATAAATAGACACACTAAGATAAAATGAGAAAAATGTATACATTTTTATTTTAACATTGGTATATCTATTTAAAAATTAAAAAATTTCAAACATAAATGAAATTTTCTTTGTCGTTTACATTTTTCGTATCAAAAAAATTTTGTTCTTTTCAGGAAGCAAATTTTTTTTTTGACCAACACAGGTCACTCGTCTCCAAAGCTAGGTCCATCCTCATTTGACTCATCCACTCCTTTATTTGAGCTTTATTTTGAGTTGAAAGTCTCTTTTTCTAATGTAGGAGCATCCTTGGGTTGTTGGCAGTCTTGCATCACCCAAAAATATTTCACTTTCAGTTTTTTCTTGTTTATTGTTTTAGTCTTTTGATAGGAAATCCTTCCAGTTGGTTCCTTATCTCTTGAGATCCAAATGGTGTGTTATGGGCATAATGATGAATCTATGTTTTGTTTTGTATCCCAATAAGTTCTTTCCTGATGAATATTTCTTAAGTTTGGGTCTGATCCTATTTGTTATTCCTATTCTAATGGTCAGATTGGGTTTTCCCGATCTTCAAAGATTTTTCACGATCGACGAAGCTTAGTGGATGTTCCTACATTTGTGGCTGACCTCCTTGTGCAATCACATAAATATTAATTCTATTTTGGAGCAGTTCTTATGGATTTAGGCCTTGGCCTATATGTTATAACATGTTTTCTTCATTGTTAGAGAATGTGATCTTTTCTAGCCGACTTGTGGCTTGCAATATAATATATATATATATATATATATATATATATATATATATATTCTTGATTCCTTAGTAGGTTTCTTTGATAAGGGAATTAGGTAGGACCTCAGTAGTAGTATGAATATATATTTTTGTATGTAATCAGAAATATATGCTTGGAATGTAAGTTGGCATATTGTTGGGCATGTATGATGTAAATCTTTGATTCTGGATAATAAGAAGGCCTATGAGGCATGTTGATTGTTCATTTTTGAGTTTGTAATGATCTTGTGTTGATAGATTCCGCTGTGTTGACTCTTTCTACATGGTTGGACCATCTCCATTGGGGAAAATATGACTTGACTTTATCAGATGGTATCAAAGTGAGATTTTTTCCTGTAGATCGAGTTCCTGAGCTTGTAAAACCCTAGTTTTATTTTTTGTGAGGTGTGAGATTGAAAATTTGACCGGTAGTTGTAGAGGACTTGTGCAAGGGGTTCACTGAGGAGTTTTTTTTTGGTTGAAAAAAAAAATTGGACTGTTGGAGGAAGTTGCAAGTGTGTCTGATAGATTGTTGAGTGAGAGATAATTAACACCTTGTAATCAGATTGTCGAAGCTGAGATAGTTGCACCTGAGGAATAGAAAGGTTCCTCCTAGAAGGATGAACCATAGAAGGCTAGAACAAATCATGGAGGAATTTAGAAATGAGATGAGGACTGATATAAAAAATGTGTTGATTAGATTGCAAAGGAATACTGAGACTGAAGAAGAATATGTGGAAGCTATTGAAGATCTTGAGACTGTAGACACCAAGATCCCTGCAAAAGAGGAGAAATTATTGAGGGCTATGGCACACACAAGTAAAATTCATAGTATGTATTTTTCTACATTCACTAGTTCATTGCATACAGAGGATTTGATAGATTGGATTGGTGAACTAGAAGACTACTTTGAACTTGAAGATAACAAAGATCCATGGAGGGCTAGGTTATCATAGACTAAGTTGAAGGGTCATGCTTCCTTATCGTGGAAAGAATTGCAGAAAGATAGAGACGAACATGGTGAACAAAAAATCACTAGATGGAAGGTAATGATTTCTATATTGAAGGCTAAATTCATTCCTGAAGATTATGAATTAGAGTTGTTCAATAAATTGCAGAACTTAAAGAAGAAATACTTGGGTGTGAGGGAATACAACGAAGAGTTTTATAAGATGAAAATCAGATCTAGACACAAAGAAGTATCTAAGGAGAAGGTGGCTAGGTATGTTAATGTCTGAGATTTAACACTCAAGATGATTTGATTATGTTGAGGATTACTATAGTTAAGGATGCTTATCAATACACATTGAGGGAAGAAGATATGTTGAAGAGAAGACCAGGTAACCCTAGAGGAAGGGAGAAGCAAGCTAGAAATAATGGAAAAGAGAAGGAAACCATTAAATTTTAATCTTATTAGAAGACACTTAGAAGAGGTAATGGTAGAAAAGAATTCAAAGCCTCTTGTTTCAAATGTGGTGGTATAGGGCATAGATTTTTTCAATGTTCTCAAGGATCTAGAAAGAACATAGGAAAACATAATCTTGTGGCACATGAGGACTAGACTACTGATGAACTTGAGGAAGGTATGTCAACACCTAAGATAGGAGAGTATCTTATGTTGAGGAGAATCATGTTGAGTGAGAAGGAACCTAAACCTATACAAAGGAGGAATTTTATTGGACTATTTACAAATTAGGAGGTCAATGTTGTAATGTTGTTTTGATTGTGTTATTACTGATAATATGGTATTAGAAGAGATGGTACAGAATCTTGTATTGAAGAGGCTTAAACATCCTTGTCCTTATGGGATAAGTTGTTTTTTAGATGAACACACTGTGGAGGTGAAAGAACAATGTTTGGTGAGCTTTAACATTAGACCTTATAGAGATGAGGCATCCTTGGGTCATTGGCAATCTTGCATCACCCAAAAATATTTCCCTTTTAGTTTGTTCATGTTTGGTATTTTATTGTTTTGATTTGAGCTCCTTCCAATTGGTTCCTTATATCTTGTGATCCAAATGGCATGTTCTAGACATCATGATGAATCTACGTTTGACTTTGCATCCTGATACATTATTTCCTAATGAAGATTTATTAATTTTGGGTCCGATCCTATTTGTTCTTCCTGTTCTAATGGTTAGATTATTTTTTCCCGATCTTCAAATCTTTTTTACAGTCGATGAAGCTTAGTATATATTCCTACATTCATGGCCGACCTCCTTGTGCAATCGACTAGCATTTAATTCTATTATAGAGGAGTTCTTATGGATTTAGGCCCTGACCTATATTTTTTAACACATTTTCTTCATTGTTGGAGAATGTGATCTTTATTGGCTGACTTGTGGCTTGCGATCTTGTATATATTTGTATTCGTGGTTCCTTAGTAGGTAGATTTAAAAATGGAGTTAGGTAGGAGCTCATTAGTAGTATGAATCTAGATTTATGTATGTAATTAGACATGTATGATTGGAATGTAAGCTGACATGTTTTTGGGAATGTATGATGTAAATCTTTGATTCTAGATAATAAGAATGCCTATGAGGCATGTTGATTGTTCATTGTTGAGTTCTTAATGATATTGTGTTAATAGATTTCGATGTGTTGACTCTTGTTGCATGGTTGGACCATCTCCATTAGGGAAACTCTAACTATGACTACATCATTCTCACTTGACTTAATGACAGAAACCTAGGCTTGCTTGAACAAGACCCTTAGGAAGGACTCCTCGATCCACTCCTCTAACATTTATACACTTGGGTTGAGATATTTCTTTAGAAAATTGACCCCATGGCATACATACCAATTATTTATGTTGAGGGGCCTATAGAAAAAATCAAAAACAAAAGGAACCCATGGCACCTCCACTCCCATCTTGGGTAAAATCTTCAAGTCAGTTGCCAGTGACAACCTAACACCATAGCGGGCCACGTCCAGTACCTCCTCAAGCCCCCCATAGTAAATTCTTCCAAACATGCCAAGTGCGAGAAACCTAATTATGTCCCTAGGTTACCCTAGGTCTAGTAGAGATCCAACAAACCTGGTATAAATGTCCTTTTTGATCCTATAATGATCCTTTCTATGCATAAAATCCTCACCCATAACTCATTTCAAGGTATAAAGGGCCAAATTATCGTTTGTGTCTATCAATGAGGTTAGCCTACCATCGTCTATAAAGTTGAGGAAGGGTTCCTAAGATAATAGGTAGGTCAATCTCACAGGTGTATCCATCCTTCTAAGATAAAATTGCAAATCCTACACCTATGTTTCCCAGGTCTGCTAAATGCCTAATGGTATCTTTTGAAAGTGTCACCCCTTTTATAGAGTAGTTAACCACTTCTGCAGGCATAAATCATTTACTCCACAATTAATAGAATGCCATATCAACTTATAAAAGTACTATTTTGATTTTCCAAGAATTCCCATTTGTCTATTTTTGGGTCCTCAAGCTTAGGTTTTTGTTGTCGATAGTGCGGTTAGAGGAGATCTGTACTCCTCGAGTGATGAGAAAATGTAACTACATTTACTATGGTTTAAAATGACACATTATTTTTGATATCCTCATGTCATAACATATTTTTTTAGAATACTTAGCATTAATATCTGTCATTTCATGAAATTAGCAATATCTAGCTGGATTTTGCATGCTCCTCATTTTAACACATGTATTAATGACAATGAGATGTATTTCCCTTGTTCGCTAGGTGAAAAATATTAGAATGTTCTACTACCACCTTGGAAACCAGCCTAGAATGGTATTCATAGTCATTCATGCATATCAAAGCCAAAGAGGCAAAAAGAGAAAAATGCAAAATCAAAAGAAAATAAAAGGGAAAATGTAAAAGGTGCAAAAAATTCAGGTTATATTAGCAACCCTACCAGGGCTATGGACTCCTGAATGATAGTACAACAATATTAATGGTTGTCAAGGTGAAAACCTTGTCAAGGCTATGGATTCCTGGCTAAAAATAAGGTTCTATTTGGTTGGCTGTGAAATAAATCTCACCTACATAGTCTAGAAGACAGGCAAAACCCATTTCATTATCTTAGTAAGGGGAAGTATTAACTCCTTACGTAAACATTAATCCGTTGATGTTCAGATTTCATCTTTTGACCATGGTAATCTACTGCTTGTTTTAATGTTGTTATCAACCATGAGTTATCAAATATAAAGTTTCATTACAAAGCCAGATTAAAAATGATCATCTACTCTCAAACCTAGGGTGTACCCCTTTCCTTTGCGACTATTAGATTTGTCGATTTGGTTTGGTTGATTTTTTAATGTGATTAATGGCTACTCTTGGCTAACCCTTATATGATTTTATTATTTTTTCTCTCTTCAGTGGCTCTCCCTCGTGGCTTCTTTCTTTTCCTTGGGCCCTCTGGTTTGATCTGTACTTTCTGATTTAATGTTTTTCTTTTTTATCTAAGGAAATCTCTAACTTAAATCTCACTTGCAGGTATTTCCATCTTGTCAATTTCTTGACCAATGATGCATCGAAGATAACTGATCTGAGAGATCCCAAGTGACTCAACTCTCTAACACAATCGATAAGGCTCTAGTTTGCAAACCAAAAATTTTGAATTTTTTTCTCGGAAGGAGGAGATCCCATGAAAGTTGTAAAAATATAGACTCCTTCCACACAACCAACCTCAACGCTTTCCATGTTCACACTTTTGCCACAAAACTGTGGGCATGCTCACAACAACAATGTTCCTGACAAGAGCTGACACGTGTCAACCTGTCAAAATTTTAAGCTACTCTACAAAGGATGCCTTCCCTCCAAGTTCTACCAACTCACCACATGTCCCCCTGAACACCCCTACTCAAAGGACTCACCAATGTAGATTCAAGGGATATTCTCCCACATGTGAGCTCCCATGACCAATAGTATTCTACATAGTTGTTCCATTCATTCCATTTTGATTGGTTCATGCAATCATGATCATCTATGATCAAGTCACCGTGATTCTTTCTTCTGAGCCCGGATGGAAGGCATGTTGCGATAATCCAATCAAAAAGTTACATTCGTGTGCACCTCAAGAAATTAGGTGATCTAGTGGATATCAAATTCTTCAGTATGCCAACCAATTATAAAAATTTTGAATCATTTTGTGATCATTTCGACTGAGGGTTATTCCATAAAACCATAGGAACTTGTAAAAAAAGAGGTTGGAAATATTGGACTTAGGTTCAGTAGGCAAGGAAATACTCTATATTATTTGTAGAGGTTTTATTTCTCTAAGAACAAGACCCTTTGGCTATTTCACCATGGGTGCATATTGTAGTATTAATTTTCTGGGGCATTCCCTCTTACCTTGGTATGTTTTCTCTTAATCAATCATGGGGATTGTGCATTCGGTGACTTTATCTTTTTATTAATCACTGTTTCATGTGTTGAATCTTTATAGGTTTGATCGAGTTTGATTATGTGAGTGTAATTAATTTCTATTTGTTTGGGTGCACTTGTGATCATGATAGTTTCTCTCTCCTTAGAATGCATCTAGAATAGATGATTATTTATATCCATTACAATGTGCTCCTCAGGAAGATGTGTTTTAGGAAGTGAGATCTTTTATTTCAACCCTTATATGAACTATTTATGTCTATTAATAAGTAGGTTCATATACCCTATCCTTTGTGGAAGAGGCATAAACTTTCTTTAGTATATTTGTGCCTTAATTCAGATCCTTGTTTACGCTTCTTGCATCTAGATATGAATGTGTGAGCCCTATGTATGGTGAATTTGGATTCTCATTCTCCTTCCAACAATGAAGGTTATGTGGTGCACCACGTCATGAGTGAATGGAGGCATAAAACTCTGACTAGAATGGTCAATCCCTACAAATATCATCTGACAGATTCTCGGCCCATCCAAAAAATCTTGTATCTGGCACTTCACCTCCCCTTAGCTTAGGTTTTTTTTTTAAGTTTTCTTTCTTCCCTTTTCCCCAAACACCACCTATGAAGAGATGGCTTCTAAAATCTTGGAGGTTGTTCCGCAGGGCGCACCCTGTCCCACTCCTACAAAACTTCT
The DNA here is from genome assembly GCA_018584345.1 of Thuja plicata. Lineage (NCBI taxonomy): Eukaryota > Viridiplantae > Streptophyta > Pinopsida > Cupressales > Cupressaceae > Thuja > Thuja plicata. The sequence continues at coordinate 1,909,298 of MU223748.1, forward strand.
CAACTACCCTTATTTAGGCCTTAGGCCCAAAATGGCATCAACACCTTCAACCTTCCAAATAAAATATATCTTATTAGATTCACTATGGCATGATTTATTCACAATCCTATAGTGGAAAATACATTGGAAAGATGGAACAAGTCCAGGTATAGATCCTCCTCCTTCACAAGGCACTAGATTTACAACTCAAGGAATTATTGTTCACTATAACTCTTTTCAAAACTTGATCACTTATTTCTTACCTAATAAAAACATAAAAACTTCTTTTCCTTCCTCATATCATGATGCAACAAAAAAAATCCAACAACTTATAGATAATGGTACTATCAATGTAGTGCCTTATAATTTCCTTCACCTATTATGTTGCTCCGCATCATGTGATCTTAGTAGCTTACTTGATAGGGGGCTCTTTGATTTTCATTGTGCTATACTTTAAAATTAAATATTACCTTGTGAGTGACATAAAAGGTCTCATTCCTCATCTTTCTACTTGGGGGGAAAGGTTTTTCCTTTCTTTATCCTTGTAAATGATTCATTATCTCTTTGTTGAATTGTATCTCTTATGACATGATGTCCTTCCTTTCATGGAATTGTTTCAAATTACATAATGATCTTTCTCTTTTTAGAGATCAGCATCCTTGTTTACAACCTCTTTCTTTCTTGGAAGTGTATATCTACTATGATTGATCTATCACTTAGGGAATAATTCATTAACCGACCCTCCCTTTCCTTTACACTTGGGGGCAAGGGGTTTATTTTCAAAATATTTCTAAGGATCCACTTTCTTTGGTGGAGTGATATTTTGTTTATTAACTGACACCCTCTTCTTATACAGAATTATTTGTCTTGATTTGGGATTCTCTCTTATGCAAGAGGTGTGTATTTTTTATCACAACCTTTTTCTTATTTGAAAAATCATGTCCGTTATAAACAAATTCCCTTACTTGGGGGCTTAAAGTGTTTCATCCTTCATCAACAATCTATTTTCCATCTAACAATAGGGGGATAAAAAGGTGAATTCTTTTTCTCCTCCCACTCTCTTTGTCTTGAAGATGTTATTTTTGTTCAAGAACTCCTCTTGGAGGTAGATGTCTTGTAATGAATTTCGCTTCTTTTCAAGGTTCTCTTGCCACTTTTTGCAAGATATCCTTTCACAGTTATCTTTTCCTTGGCCAACAAGAGTTTTCCTCTTTGCTACTGGTTCCACATACATTGTTGTTTTAAGGATCTCCTTGTTGTTGAAAGTAGGTATCCTTGTTCTTCTTTTCCTTAAGATTCCACCATAGTCTTATGTTTCCATCTTAAGGAGAGGGGAATACATGTGGCTTCCTTATGTATCATATGAAAAATTCCTTAATCCTTTTGTACCCTTGTGCATTCCTTTTGTGCATGTATGTTCCTTTTGTGCCATTGAATTTTTCTATTTTGTACCCCTGTGCATTCCTTTTACACCACTGTGTGTTCCTTTTGAGCCACTACATTATTCTATTTTGTGTCATTGTGCATTATTCAATAGATTTCCTTTGGAAGCAATTATTTCCTTGTAAGAATCCTCTTTTGGAAGATTTCTTGGTGAATAATGCTTTTCTTGGTTATCCTTGGATGGGCTAACTAATCTTATAGACTATTGATTCCATCTTCACACCGAGTTTCCTTTTGAGATAAGTGAAACTAACATAACACAACTTGATATCCCTTTGGATTCATGGTCTCTCTTTTCTCCATGATATCATAAATTTTCTAGTAGGTTTGAATATGGAGCCTTGTCTTGTCTTATCTTTGAAATGTTGTAGATTTCTCTTTCTATATGACCACTTGTAATTTTTCAATAACTTTCCAAACATGATACTAGTGGTTGAGACATTTTCTCTCTCAAGGTCTCTTCAACTAGTTGATTTGAAGTTTTTTTTTATTAATTACCCCCTTTGTTGTTGTCTTTTATCTTTTTTCCTAAGTTGTGTTTTCGCTTTTTTTGTTATTTTTTGTCATTATATCTGTTTGTATGAGTTGAGATCCTTCATTTGGGGGTTTACACCCTTAAAATTAGTGATGTCTTATCTCTTTACATTTTTTCCCATGATCTTATCTCTTTCTCTCTTTCTTCTACTTTACCATGAGTACTTGTATAAGACTCATACTCCCACTAACGTGATGGCTAAATGTACCTTCCTAGAATTGCATCACTATGCTTGGCCCTATTTTGGAATGTATGGGATCCTACATTAATTTTTATAATCCAACCCCAATTATGCTTTTCATTTTGACATCACCTCTTCAATTAGAATCCATGGTCCAAATTTTGGGCCACATTAGGGTGTATAAACCAACCTGTTCAACCTATTCCCAAGAATGGGATGAGCTATTTGGCCTATTCCCCAATATTTATCCCAAAATTCAAACTGGGAGGTGGTCTTAATGGCTGAGAAATAAATTCAAACTCTCATCAATTTTCTTCAAGTTTTGAGGTCCAAAATATTTGTGAGGGGTATATTAGCAACCTACATCTCCTGATTTAAAGAACACATCCAAACCACAAGTTGAATTCAAGCACACACCTGCAATTTTGGCATCTCAAGCATTCTAAGGAAGATTTCAATCATCCAAGGAAATATTATCCATTGTAGAAAGCCTCTCTCTTTCTTTGGAGGACAAGTAGTCCTGAGACCAAATTCAAGGAAGAAGATCATAACACATTCATTTGTTCACAAGCATTCAAACATTCAAGTTATTCTCATTCTCCATTTAAAACATGTGGAAAACTACAAAAATCTTTGTGCAAGACATTTATTTTATGATTTCATTTTAGGTTTTTATGTGGAGTCAAGCTATTGCATCAAGATTTGGGATCAAATTCAAAAAATCACTACACTATCAAGGTATAAGAAACTATATGTTTTAGATCTAGCCTCTACTTTATATTAGCACACTTTCCGTTCAAGTATATTTTAATTCAATTTCAAGGTTGATTCTAAACCAAGGTTTGATTGAGGCAAACCCCTCACTACACAACAATTTCTCTCTTTTTATGTACAAGAATAAGTGGCACCAGTTTCAGGACCAAATTTGTAAAGTACAGGAACTCGACTATAATTTCGAACTAAGAATAGTGAAAAGTGCATAGAATAGGCCGACCCAGTCGACCTAATCTCTCTAAAACAACTTCAGATTGAAACTACAAGTTAGTTACTATCTAAAAGTTATTTTTCTGGCATTAGAATTGGCCTATCAAATTTTTGTCAGTCTGTGAATACAAAAATTCAACCTTTTCCCCCATTTGGTCCTAAATCTTGCATCTCTCTATCAATTATCCCATTTATATTTTCATTAAGTGAAGGGTTTTTTAGTATTAGAGGCACTGAGGGGGGGTGAATCCATGTAAATAGTCAATGAAAAAATTCAACCAAGAATAAGATTATGCTTTTAAACAACTTTCATACAACCAAACATGCAAGTGTAACTATGCAATAGAAGTAAAACAATTCAAGCATCCATAAAGCATAACACATAACACCACTATTTTTATCATGGAAACCCTTGTAAGAGGGAGAAAACTATAGTTGGGATGACACCCATAAATCTCTTCACTGCAGTAAAAAGAGTTTCCCTGTTAGGAGCTTACAATACCATGTTAGGGGCTCACCCGGTTTAAGAGTGACTAGTACCTTGTTAGAAGTACAATCTGACATGTTAGAATCGACCGTTCTAAAGGATTTAGAACTCCTTCTCAGAAGTCACCCTTCTAAAGTATTTATACAAAGAGACCTATAAAACTACACCATGTTAAGGGATTTAACCTTCTAACCTATTAGAGTTATCCTTGAGAAATGAACTCAAATGACTGATTTAGGAATGACGTTACTTGCCTGTCGTACCCAATCCAATATTTGAACCCTGTCATAATGTTCTACCTCTATTTTTTATCGCAACCACCAATAACATGATCTTCAACCCTAAATCACATGATTTAACTTGCCTTTATATTACTATTCTTAAGTTGGTTAAGACTTGAAAAATATTCTACAAGATGGCACAAAACATTGACCTAACTCATGAAAATTAGTGCCAATCATACCTAACATGTCAGCCCAAAATGTATTACAAATATTTTTACCAAAAATTGACAAATAATCAACTACCTTGATGATATGATCATCAAAAACCAATTGATAACTCAACCGGTTCAAACTAAATACATCACCAAAATACCAGCTCATTCAAAACATTAAGTTAACTATCGTGGTCCGTAAACTGAACTTGACTGATCAAAATAAGGCTCTAATAATGATCACACCACCCAATGTGCTCTCTATCTCAATCGCCACTCAAAATAATTTGTATTACTGTCTTCTTGTTAACCGATCAAAACACGTAGCTTATTGTGCTTTACCTATCTATCTAATCGACCACTATCTGTAACCTATTCATCAAATCTAATAGAGTTTCCATCAATGAAAAACTCATAAGCTTCAAACAATGTATCTCAACTCCAAAATCCATCATAATGCCAACGGGGCTAGTGTACCCATTCAACACTTAAACCTTCTTGAGCCTAGTGGGTCATTTTCCTTCCAAATTTGAAAAAAGAAATAAGATCAACACCCATCACACATCTAATCCTTATTTATTTGTTACAAATAGTTAATTGAATAATAAATTGATAAGTTGTATGTTTTTAAATTTTAAAATCTTAGATCTATGTGTCTAACTATTATTATTATATAAATTTAAATTTAAAAATCTTATAGTACGTATGTTTCTAAGTTTAATCACTCTTATTGAACAATATAGAATAAATTTTATATGATTACAATAACTCTTTTTTTTTTGTTAATAAATTAAATAATTTTTTTGATTAGTTAAGCAACCAAACAAGGTGGTTGTCCCTTACAAAAGCTATAGTTGAAGGGTTGTCAATAAAACCAAAGCACAAACTAATGTACAAGAATTACAACATGATGCCACTAACGACACACTGCCAACAATGAACCCTTATAGGAATGTATCTTGGAGAAAAAAAAATGCCACATAAGGCCATACAACACATAGGCCAATAATACCCCCAACAGTGCACAACCAACAAGCCTCATGTTGTTACATAACAACAAAGGATGAACAACAACATTCCAGCTACAGATCCGCCCCTCGGCTGCAAAACCTCTTTCCACCTCAATAGAAAATAGGTCCACCTCAATAGTAGCAACTAATAAATAGATAAGAAAAACAAGGAGCATACCATTAAGCCACCATTCATCCAACCAACCACACAAGGGAGGCCAAAAAGAGTTGCAAATATCCTTATTCATGAGATTATCCACCTCCATATGAAATTTAGGAGAAGAAGCGAACCAAAAATACCAAGCCCAACCCCTGGATAACCACACACTATACTCATCTTCAGGGTTGGGGGAAACCACCAAAACTGCTGCAAAACTCAACTAAAAACAAGAAACCAGAGCATGCCCTTGAAAAATGTCAGCAATCAACTAATCACGAGAGAACCAAAGACCACTATCCCAGCCAAATGAAAGAGATAGTCCAATGCAAAAGCAAAGAAAACTGAAAGTGAAGGCCACTTCCATCACTGTAGAGAAAAAGGCACCTTCAGGCTACAAGTAGCCTGTCAACCAGACCGACTCTCCCTGTTGGAGAACCGCCTTCACCTGATAGATAGAATGGTAGATACCATCCATCAAATTGCCTTCAACAAGACCATAGCCCACATAACCTCCAATCATCACAAGACAAACTGCCACGTCCACGAAGCAAGTCTCCACCACCATAGGAAGCACTTATACTTGACTTTGGTAATGAATTTAATAATTAAAACTAGTTTAGATACTAATCTTCAAATTTTATCAAGATTAAGTATTGTGATTAATCAAAATATATTGAAGTGTTGTATCTTTAAGTATATAAAAAAATTAGAAACTTGTAGAACAACAAAATATATATAAAGAATATATTTTTAATATTCTTGTATGAAAATATAATTTAATTATATGCCATCGATGGACAAACTTACTTGAATAACAATCAAAATAAAAGATATTTTATATATTTTAGAACATAGATTTAGGTTATTTAATTAAATGTATAAAATAAACATAAATTAATTTTGATTAAATTTAGAGAAAATTTTAAAATTAATAAATTAAATTATTATCTTTAAGAATTAAATCTAAACATAAATTAATTTTGATTAAATTTAGAGAAAATTTTAAAATTAATAAATTAAATTATTATCTTTAAGAATTAAATCTAAATTTATAAGACAATTGATTATTATTCAATAATTAAGTGTCATATATCTTTATTAAATGTATAAAATAAAACATAAATTAATTTTGATTAAATTTAAAGAAAATTAATAAATTAATAAGTTTTGAAGGGAAACAAAAGCATAGAAGATATGAAGATTAAGCAAAGACCAAAAAGAAACTGTTGGGGAAAACAAAAGAAGACATTACACCACCTCCCAGCACCAGCATGGCGCAAAAAACACGAGACATAAAAAAAATAGGACAAACAAGTTAAGATTGTTGTTGTTATGTAAAATATAATGTTTACATTTCAATATAATTAATTATAGCTTAATTGTTTACTTGACTGCTTTTCTTTGGGGAATTGTGTGATGCAAACCATAAATATGACACTTTAAATTATTAATAAAGCGTAAAAAATTATAGAAGTTTTTACTATTAATAATTATTAGGTGATTATTACGTTTCTATTTTATTTATTAGTTATAGAATATAAATTTTAGAAATTTATTTAGTAAATTTGAAATTTTTGTATATATTACTAATTAATGATTAATGTTTCTATATTATTTATTAGATATTTATATTAATTTTAAATAAATTTTATTTATAAACTTGTTTAGTTAATTTGAGATTTTTGCATATATTACTAAAAAAATTTATAAAAGGTAAAATGAACTGCCAAATAGTTAAAATAAATAAATAAATTTAAAAAAAAAATACATATGACAGATAGGGGTGACCGTCAAATTCAAGGCCTGATTTCCCTGAATGAATTCTAAATACCTTGATCTTAAAAAGCAATTGGGTAATTAGTTGTTATGTGTATAACCTGCAGAAATACAAAACAATATATACTTGAAGTAAGGTAATATTACGTAAGTTCTCTGGCGAACGCATGGTTGCATGGAAGACCGACATACAAAACTTAATATTGAGGTGGAAGAATAGAGTACGCCCAACTCCAAGCATACATGGCACACCAGGAAATCTACACCATGTTAAGGGATTTAACCTGCTAACCTATTAGAGTTATCCTTGAGCATGGAACTCAAATGACTGATCTAGGAATGACATTGCTTGTTTTTCATATCCAATCCAATCTCTGAACCCTAGCGTAATATTTTTCCTCGGTTTCTGATCACAACCACCAATAACATGATCTTCAACCCTAAATCACACAATTTCGCTTGCCTTTATATTATTGTTCTTAAGTTGGTTTTAAGACTTGAAAAACATTCCACAAGATGGCACAAAACATTGACCTAACTCATGAAAATCAACGCCAATCATACCTAACATGTCAGCCCAAAAAGTATTACAATTTTGTTTTACTAAAAATTGACAAATAATCAACTACCTCAATCATCTAATCATCAGAAACCAATTGGTAACTCAACCGGTTCAAACTAAACACATCAACCAAAATAGCAACTCACTCAAAACATTAAGTTAACTGTCGTGGTTAGTAAACTAAACGTGACTGATCAAAATAAGGCTCTAGTAACAATCACACCACCCAATGTGCTCGCTATCTTGATTGCCACTCAAAATACTTTCTATTATTGTCTTCTTGTTAACCGATCAAAACACTTAGCTTATTGTGCTTACCTATCCATCTAATCGACTAGTATATGTAACCTTTTCATCAAATATGATAGAGTTGCCATCAATGACAAAATCATAAGCATCAAACACTGTATCTCAACTCCAAAATCCATCATAATGCCAATAGGGTTAGTGTACCCATTCAACACTTAAACCTTCTTGAGCCTAGTGGGTCATTCTCCTTCCGAATTCAAAAAAAGAAATAAGATCAACACTCATCACACATCTAATCCTTATTTCTTTGATACAAATAGTTAATTGAATAAAAAAATTGATAAGTTATATGTATTTAAATTTGAAAATCTTAGATATATGTGTCTAACTACTATTTTTATATAAATTTAAATTTAAAAATCTTATAGTACGTCTATTTCTAAATTTAATCAGTCTTATTAAACAATAGAATAAATTTTATATGATTACAATAACTCATTTTGTTTTGTTAATAAATTAATTAATTTTTTTGATTAGTTAAGCAACCAAACAAGGGGGTTGTCCCTTACAAAAGCTATAGTCGAAGGGTTGTCAATAAAACCAAAGCACAAACTAATGTACAATAATTACAACATGATGCCACTAACGACACACTGCCAACAATGAACCCTTATAGGAATGTATCTTGGAGAAAAAAATGTCACATAAGGCCATAAAACACATAGGCCAATAATACCCCCAACAGTGCACAACCAACAAGCCTCATGTTGTTACATAACAACAAAGGATGAACAACAACATTCCAACTACAGATCCGCCCCTCAGCTACAAAACCTCTTTCCACCTCAATAGGAGCAACTAAGAAATAGATAAGAAAAACAAGGAGCATACCATTAAGCCGCCATTCATCCAACCAACCACATAAGGGAGGCCATAAAGTGTTGCACAAATCTCCTTATTGATTAGAGTCTCCACCTCCATAGAAGACTCATCCACCTCCATAGGAAATGTAGAAGAAGAAGCAAACCAAAAATAACAAGCCCACCTCCTGGATAACCACGCACTATACTCATCTTCACAGTCGGGGGAAACCACCAAACTTGCTACAAAACTCAACCAAAAACAAGAAACCAGAGCATGCCCTTGAAAACTGTCAGCAATCAACTAATCACGAGAGAACCAAAGACCACTATCCTAGCCAAACAAAAGAGATATTCCAATGTAAAAGCAAAGAAAACTGAAATTGAAGGCCACTTCCATCACCGTAGAGAAAATGCACCTTCAGGCTACAAGTAGCCTGTCAACCAGACTTACTCTCCCTGTTGGAGAACCACCTTCACCTGATAGATAGAATGGTAGATATCATCCATCAAATTGTCTTCAACAAGACCATAGCCCACATCACCTTCAATCATCACAAGACAAACTGCCACGTCCACGAAGCAAGTCTCCACCACCATAGGAAGCACTTATACTTGACTTTGGTAATGAATTTAATAATTAAAACTAGTTTAGATACTAATCTTCAAATTTTATCAAGAATAAGTATTGTGATTAATCAAAATATATTGAAGTGTTGTATCTTTAAGTATATAAAAAAAATTAGAAACTTGTAGAACAAGAAAATATATATAAAGAATATATTTTTAATATTCTTTTATAAAAATATAATTTAATGATATGCCATAGATGGACAAACTTACTTGAATAACAATCAAAATAAAAGATATTTTATATATTTTAGAACATAGATTTAGGTTATTTAATTAAATGTATAAAATAAAACATAAATTAATTTTGATTAAATTTAGAGAAAATTTTAAAATTAATAAATTAAATTATTATCTTTAGGAATTAAATCTAAAATTATAAGACAATGGATTATTATTCAATAATTAATTATCGATTTTGAAAAAATATTATTCGATTGAAAGGGAGGTCTGCTCTACTTTTTTTTTGCGAATGCCGCCAGATACAACGACGTCTGAGAAGCCACCGGACACAAACTGCTCATCACAAAAACTGCCACCTCTACACTCTGGTTGCACCATTGGCAACTTGGGGATCTGCACCGAATCCTCTACGTATAATAGGTGTGATCCTTCCTTTACTCCTAATAGCAACTTGGCTTCTGCTCCCTGTAGTTTGGCAAATCCCATACCTCCAGTCTTAAATGCATCATCAATAGAAACCCTTAAGGAAACTGACAACCCTGTCTTGACCGACGACATTAAAAAACATGTCGATCATCTTGATAAACCTAAAAAAAATTTTGAAGCAGTCGCTCAAACCTCCATTGCTGCATCTGCTAGGTTTAACATCGCTCCGTCTAATGAGGCCGAGGAATCTGGTTAGAGTTTTGGGCCTGCATTGCAATCTTTTTTTGTTACTCCAAATTCAAAAATGTTGCTAGAAATTAGGAATGAGAAGAATAGACTTAAAAACTCTGCAATATTTTTTGCGGCTGTTGAGGTTGAGAAATGCCCTCCTCAGAAGTTTTTAGATGACTGGTTCCTCAATTATTGGAACCTTAAATTGGTCTTTCATATTTCCTTTTGTAGGCAGATACAGAAAGGTTTGTTTGTGATTTTCTTCAATAACCATGATTCGCAAACTGCTATTCTTAAAAGGCAGTATTGGACGGTTGGAAATACTTCATTTTGTGCCCTAGCTTGGACCCCTGAGGCAGTTCATGAATAATTTTTGGCTCTTTCGACCCCAAGATGGATCCTGGTTAAAAATATTCTACCATTTTTATGGTGATTGCTTCCCCACTTATTGGAGCCTATAGGCAAATTTATAAGAATGGATGACACTGTCAAGTTGGTCCCGCATATGGATGCTCGGATCTTGATTTTGCTTAACCCAGGTAGAGAAATACCTACTGATATTATGATTAATATTGATTCTAAGGCATTTTCGTGCTTCATTGAAGTTTTAGGTGGTCTTAATGCCTTTTTTCTTTGTAGAAAAGAGGACCATCTGCGAAAAGATTGCCCAATTCTCAAAAGAAACCCTCCTCTGAACAAATCTTCCAATAAAAGTGTGTCTAAAAATAACTCGAGCCCCAAAAATTTTCCACCCCTAAGTAATAATCTGTCATCGACCGTTCCTCTGTTTGAACCACCCAGTCTAGCGCCTCTTCTTGTCACGCAACCTTCTACTCACATTTTGTTGACCTCTCCCTCTTTGGCTTCCAAGCAAGATGAGGGTTTTCTTCCCATTTCTAAGAAGAGGAAGAAGAGATCCAAGAAGCCGAACCTCCCACTGGGTAACCATACCCTGAAGGAGACTCCTATTGTTTCTCTTGGTTCCACCAACAACCCCACTTCTAGCTCTGAAACGCCTGCCTAAAAACCCTATTTGATGGAGCATGCACTTTTTGATGTTGGTCGAATGGATCCCTTCCCGAAACCTTTCAAAGAGATCTCAAATGAATTTATGGTTGAATTTATTCCTGCCACTACAAAGCACATTGTTGATGTTATTCCTGCCAGTACTAAACACAATCTTAATCATCTTTGCTCACCGAACCCGTTTATGGATCTAGACAATGAATCACAAATCTTCTCAGATGATGATCTTGACTTAAAGAATGATGTACCTTCCTCAAAATGTAGAGGAAGACCATTAGGGTCCAAAAACAAACAACCTCATGTGAAAAAATGTGGAGCGAATTCCTTTGCGGCTAGTTTACCCAATGTTGAATCTGCGGGTATTAGTGGTTCTTCCCCACCAAATGTTTCCTCATGAATTGCACTGCATGGAACATAAGGGGTCTTGAATCCCCAAATAGGAAGCACATTGTGAAACGGTTTCTTGATTCTAATAATTACACAGATTTTTTAATGCTCCAAGAAATTAAAGCTATTGGTTTCACTCTCGAAGCCAACCTTAATTTTATATGGAAAGATGCTATTAAGTTTGTCACTCAACACTCTAGGGGTAGGGGTGGCATTACTATTCTTATGAATCCTAAATGGGAAAGTGCTATCACTAGTAATGGAATTTCCCCTTGTAATAGAGCTATGTGGATTAGTTTTAAACTCAATAACATGGAATTTGGCATATGTTATGTGTACGCCTCCAATGACTACAATGAGAGGTCTCAACTCTGGACTTGGCTTGATGCTCTTCCTAACATACCTTGGTTCATAGGAGGAGACTTCAATATGATTGAGAATTAGGAAGACAAGATTGGTGGTCTGTCTTTTAGCTGGAAAGGCACTGAAAAATCCCAGTGGGACAAATTTAAGCACAATAAACTTCTTTTTGACCCTCTGTTAGGATCCAAGGATACCAATCCTGGCTTGTGGCACATATGGTGCAACTTCCAAAAGGGTCCTGCTAGTATTTATTTGAAATTAGACTATTTCTATATTAAAAAAAACTTTTTCTCGGTCTTACCTAATAATTTTGGTAACTCTGTCCAGGTTGTCCCCACCACCCTCTCTGATCACCATCTGATCTCTATTTTTTTTAAGATTAACAGTTTCTCTGCCCGTATTAAACCCCCCAATTCTAAATTCATCCTAAATACCAGTATTCTGCTTGATGAAGACATTATGATGGCCATCAACCTCATTCATAACATTAACATTAATCAATATCCTTCCAGTTCTCACTCTGACCATTGGAATAAGAACATTGTTGCGTGGCAATCCCTCTTGAGGACCTTAGGTCAAAAGAAGGCTAAAGACGCTAGATTTACCAAGAATATTCTTATTTAAAATCTCCTTGAAGCTGAGAATAGAATCCAAGCTAACCCCCTGGATGACTCGCTCACTCCTTCTATGGCTTATGCTAGAGACATCCTTAGACAACACCAGAAAATTAAGATTAAAGGTGCCCAAATCAGATCTAAGGCTCATTGGCTACATGCTGGGGATAGGGGATCCAAATTTTTCTTTAATATTATCAAGCAAAAGCAGGCTAACGAATCTATTGACAGAATTATTGTTGATAATCAAGAGATTACTGACATAAATGGCATAAAAAATGCTTTTGTACGTACTACAAGAATCTTTTCACCTCTGAGGATACAGAGGAAGCTAACAATCTGAGGAACTATTGCAAATCTTTAATACCTAATAAGATCTCCCTCATTGATGTTTCTTTTCTTAGTAAGAAAATTACCATTGAGGAAATTGAGAATGCTATTAGTACTCTGAAGATTGACAAAGCTCCAGGACCCGATGGGCTGCCTATTGACTTCTATAGAACCAACAGCAATTGGATCTGCAAAGATCTGCAAGATATTTATTTAGAAGCCTTAGATTCTGGAACTTTGGGTTCAAACATTAATAGTGGTATCATTAAATTTCTTCCTAAAGATGGGGATAAAGCTTTGCTCAAAAACTAGTGCCCTATCATATTGCTGAATGTTTCCTATATGATCTTTGCCAAAATCTTGGCTATCAAAATTGAGAAACTTTTACCTAAGTTCGTGTGCCCCACCCAAACTAGTTTCCTAAAAGGAAGATATATTCTTGAAAATCGTATTACTAGCTGGGAGACTCTAAATTGGGCTAAGCATTCTAATCAAAACTCAGCTATGTTCCTTCTGGATTTTGAAAAAATGTACGAAAAAATTGAGTGGAAATTCATCTCCATGATGCTTGAAGCCTTTGGTTTCCCTTCTTTCTTTTTTAATGTTGTTAAAGTGCTCCTCTGTGATGCCTTTGCTCAAATTGATGTCAATGGGTCTCTGTCGGAGGCTATCCCTCTTACCTGCTCCATCAGACAAGGTTTCCCATTAGCTCCCGCCCTTTTTGCCATTGCTGCAGATGCCCTATTTTATATCCTTAGGGATGACACCCTCTCCCGGCCTATGAAAGGTATCACCCTTCCTAATGGGGCTGACCTTATTAACTTCCAATTTGTGGATGATACGGCCATGTTCCATGAATTCTTTGAATCTAACTTTGAAGCTCTTCTTGAGAAACTCAAGTTTTTTTGTACCATCTCCAAAGCTCTGTTATATCATGCCAAATAAATTTGTCTTGGATGGGTTGATCAGCCTCCTACCTGGTTCAATAAATTTGATTTCCAATGGGGAGGACCGCACACCATTGTCAAATATTTGGGAATTATGTTTACTGTTGATCCTTCTCTCAAAGATATGTGGCTTTGGGTCAAGGAGAAAATATCTAAAAATATTAATAAATGGCACAATAGATCTCTATCCCTAGCGGGTAGAATTCAAGTCTGTCAAAAAATCCTTTCCTCTTACAATATTTACTATGCTTCACTTGGATGTTCAGTAACTATCAAATTTTTGAAATCCAAAAAGAAATAAGGAACTATCTCTGGTCTGATGGAAAAGGTAACAAAAAGCTCCATGTTGTGAGATGGGATTGGTGTCATTCGGACAAACTCCTTGGGGGGTTGGGATTGAAGGACCTTAAAACCATGGGGATTGCTTTAGCCACCAAGTGGATATTTCACTCTCTGGCTGGGGATGATCCTTGGAAAGTTCTTGTTAGAAGCAGTATTGAAAGAGGCTTCCCCAAGAATGCTAAGACTTGGAAGAATCTTCCCTTTGCAGATTTAATATTAGGGGATTTTCTAGTTTCTGTTCAAGGCTTAGAAGTCTTCAAATCCATCTGGAAGGCATGGAGCAATGTTAGAAATCTTGCCTCTAATAAGGCTTTCCATGATGATAATCAGCTCTTTGGTGAAAGGTCCATTTGGTGGAACTTGCAACGGTCTGGTAGGCCTCTTGCCCTCTC
>MU223748.1:1923880-1964136 GCA_018584345.1 Thuja plicata
CCATGATGATAATCAGCTCTTTGGTGAAAGGTCCATTTGGTGGAACTTGCAACGGTCTGGTAGGCCTCTTGCCCTCTCCAAAGGGTGTTCTGCCAAGTTGTGGCATAAGATGGGTATAACTAAATTTATGGATCTCTTTGAAAATGACATTTTGATCAGTTGGGATGAGCTTAGGACCAAATTTAAGATCCCCTTATCCCAAAAAAGGACTTATAACATGATCTCCGATGCATGTAGTAACCTTCCTTCTTGTTGTCATATTGATTCTGATAGATTATTGAAGGTCAAATGGCCCGACGGAACCTCTGCAAACAAAATTAAAGCCAAGAACATTTACAAGGTGATTGACTATAATGAATCCATCATTGACCATATCAACAAATTCTGGTATTCTAATCTTGACACCCCTGACTGGAAAAAGACCTTTGCCAGATTTTGGAAGTCTCCCATAGAGCCTAAAATCAAATGCTTTAAATGGTTGTTGATTCTGGATAGACTCCCTATTAGAAATGACTTCACTTCTTCTCAATATTGTAATATCTTTGGTGTTCCTAAAACTGGAAGACATATTTTCCTAGATTGCAGATTTGCCAAAGAAATTTGACGTATGTTTGTATCTATATTCCTATAAGTGTTAATGTTTTTGAGGTCATCATTGGTCATATTAATGGTAATAAAAAGGATTCTAACCTGTTTTGGAATATTCTTTCTTCTAACATTCTGTGGCAGATCTGGAAGTGAAGGAATGAGGAAAGGTTTCAAGGTATACCTAGAATTCTTACCGAGTCTTACAAAAGTCTCACATGCTTCAAAAAAAATTTGCAGGTTCAAATCACCATGAGGGTGGAGAAGGATAAATTCAAAATGCTACTTAAAAATGGGTACGCCACCTTCTTTTCCTATGAGGTCAAGGATGGTCAGACATGGAGAAGTCATATGGACAATTTGCACCTCTTCGAAAGAACTATCAAAGATTTCAACTGTGAGCTCAAGAAGAATAGTAAATTCACCTCGGACAACATGATCTTCCTGCTGCACCAGATCCAGAAGAAGAAAAACATTGTGTGGATGGAAGGCAACATGGACTGGACTGCCTGGGTGGATGTCTTTGATAGTTTCTTAATCTAGTTCTATGGTTTTATGGTTTCTACTCCATAATAACTTTGATATTTTGTGAACTCTCGGTTTGAGGCACTGCCTCTATATTTTGGATTCTTTTTATTGTGATGTTACTATGAACTGATTCGGTTCAATGTTTTGATTATCTTATATTTAATACAAAAATAATAATTAAGTGTCATATATTTTTATTAAATGTATAAAATAAAACATAAATTAATTTTGATTAAATTTAAAGAAAAATTTAAAATTAATAAATTAAATTATTATCTTTAAGAATTAAATCTAAAACAAAGGACAATTAATTACTAGTGCTTGCACATAAAGAGGTGCAAGGGTTAGCCGATAGGAAATTATATGTAAGTTAATATTTACACAAGGCACAACATAACATTTTAAGATAAGTGACAATTACTTTGTCATAAATATATTTATTATTTATTTTGAAGTAAGTCTCTAATACTTTCTTTTCTTTAGCATGGTTAACTAATTTATATGTTCCTCTCAAAGACAATTAATGTTTGGAACTATATTCAATAATGTCATTTTTGAGAAGAGTATCGTGTGAGGAATCATATTGGTCTATAAAGAATAACTATGTTTATTTATTAGTTCCTGCCTAGGCAGTAGAACTATAGGCAACAATTAGTATTTAACTAGTTATTAATAATTAAATTTTTAACAAATCAGATACAAGATATTTTCCTATATTTCATAAATATGTATATTAGTTAAAGTAAGTTGCAATTTCTTTAACGAAACATATTTACAAAATTAATTTTATGTGATTTCATTGGTTAAGAAATTTCTACCAATATGAGCCCTTTTTTCGGAAATTCAGTTGTTAAGCTAATGTTTATCTATACAAAATATTTTAGCAATATTTTTAATCAAAGCATACACATCTCATTGTTTGGAATCACTACTATGTAAAGTTCCCCCAAATTTATAATATTTCACGTCATACTTTTTAATTATAGATTGTAATTTAAAAAAAAAAACCTTCAACTTAATTGTGGAACATAAATAAATTATATAATATATGTATAACAATTATAAGATATTTAAATTAATTTATATAATCCTACTTCTAATGATTTTTATTATATAAATGTATTAATATTATATTTCTTCTAAAATATATAAAAATAAGACATCTTAACCTTAATAAATTGTGTACACACCTAAATTTTTTATTTTTTATATTTACATAATTTACCCCTAATTTTATATTATATTGTTGAATAAACTTAATGAATTGATATTATATTGTTGCATAAATTTAATGAAAATTAATTTTTAGCTATTTGATTTGTTGTTGAAAATTTAATGAGTATATGTGTTATATATCCTACTTTATCACATTCATATATATATATATATATATATAATTTTTTATTTAATTCGTTTAGCAATTTTATCATATTATTTATATTATGATAAAATTATTATATTATTTATATTATAATTTTTATATTATTTATATTATTATTTTAAATTAAATATTATATTTTTAATTAAATTTTATTTATTATAACATAATTATATTCATGTATGCATTATTGTATGTTATAATTATATTTATATCAATATTAAACTTTTTCAAAGTCTATAACTTATTTGTTAACCATAGTACATAATATAAATGTGTGCAAAAAATACAGTTGTAAAAATTGAAATTTGATAACAAAGTTAAATTTGTGATGCCAATAACTATAAAATGTTAGGATAAATGACAAGAATCGTATAAAAATACTCTACTAAAATTGTATGCAATTATATACATAGGGGCACGATCCCGGCCTCATCCTTATGAGATGTCTTCACGAGATTTGAACCCTGGTGGGCTCAATGAGAACCATTGAACATCACCAGTCGACCAATTCACAATTGACAAAATTACAAAAGTTGGGATAAATGAGGGGAATTATATAAGAACATTCTACTAAAGTTGTATGCAATTATATGGATAACAACTTAGAAAAGTGAAAGAAATTAACAATATTTAAGAGTTATTAAAAATGTACCAAAGTTGTACTTTTCATTCTTCTATAAAATATAAAATAATTATAGTTTTCATTTAAAATTTATCAAAAACATTTAACATAAATTGATCTATATCATTTATTTCTAGCAAAATATTATTAATTTTTTTATTCAAATACAAATATCTAGAAAATTAGAAATCTCATGATACAATAAAATTTTATATATATATATATATATATATATATATATATATATATATCATATTAAATAATAAATATTTATTTTATATATTGATATTTATTTATTTAATTAAATATATTTAAAAAAATATATGAAATTAGGTAGTGATGAAGATTGCACAAAGTGGATAATGGATAAAAAAATACAATAATATATAATGAAAGTTGACTCGATATTCTAATCAAATTATGTCTAATCAGCTACATAATGGCAGAGATGTTGATATCTATGTAATCTAGTTGTTTCCATCAAAAAAAAAAATTATGTCTACTTAATTTGTTCTTGTAAATGTTTATCATTTTATTTTACTATTATAAAATTTAAAATAAAAAACATAATGTAATTCATTAATTAATTCATATATAATAATTTTACTCTTTCTTTTTATTTATTAAATATTAATAAATATAAAATTAGATTTTTAATTGTTTTTTATTAATTTATCAATTTAATTTTAACACGTAATTGAAATTAATTTTACCTAATTATTATTATAAATAACATATTTAAATACAAATAATAATAAATTTCCTTCTAGGAAACATAAATGATGTGAGGAAAAAGTTATTGTGAAACAGTGAAACCTTGGGAAAGAAGAGTAAAAATTTGAAAAACGTGAGACTAAAGTTTTACATAAGTTGTGAACCGCGATGTGATCTTTATTAGAAACTACAATCCCAACTACCTGAATTTAGTGTGAGACACTTTGTCGGTTAGAAATTTATTTAGTAAATTTGAAACTTTTGTATATATTACTAATTAATGATTAATGTTTCTATATTATAAATGTTTATATTAATTTAAAATAATTTTTAAAATAAAATATATTTATAAACTTGTTTAGTTAATTTGAAATTTTTGCATATATTATTAATTTTTGTCAAACAGTAAAAAAAAATTTATAAAAAATTAAAAAAATTAAAAAATTAAAAAACCATATGACAGATAGGGGTGACCGTCAAATTCCAGGCCTGAATGAATTCTAAATACCTTGATCTTAAAAAGCAATTGGATAATTAGCTGTTATGCGTATAACCTTCAGAAATACAAAACAATATATGCTTGAAGTAAGGTAATATTACGTAAGTTCTCTGGCCAACGCATGGCTGCATGGAAGACCGACATACTACACTTAATATTGAGGTGGAAGATTAGAGTACGCCCAACTCCAAGCATACATGGCACGCCAGGAAAATTACAGTTTGGCTTCTTAATGGATAAGATCTTCGCTGTGCGGTGTATAAATATATTATATTAAAAAGATCTGTTCTTCTCAACTTGTCTATCACAGCACAAAGAACAGCAGTGTAGATGATTACTTGCATTTTTATGCTAAGTAGATGATAAAAGTTTCCAAAAGGAAACAGTTTGGTGTTTTTCTCAATTCGATCTTATACAAAGCTGCTTGAGGTGCTCTGTGCAGGTTTGATGGAGAAGAAGAGAACAGCAGAGATATGGCAGAAGCTACCAGAAGAGTTGGTATTAATGAGTGTAGCAAAATTGTGTAGCAGAGCTTTTTCCAGAATGAAATTGGTCTGCAAGAGGTGGAACAAAATGCTTTCTTCACCTGATTCTCTCAAAACCATAAAATTGCCAGATCGTTCTGCTTCGAGTTCTGTGTTCTTATTGCAGTTCTCTCCATTTGGGTCTGAGGAAATACAGTCATGGATCATTGAAGGTGATGCAGATTTTTTTAGGGTTCCTTCAGTAAAATTTCCAGAGTATTGTAAGTGCATGGAGGTGGTTTGCAATGATATCTTCTGTTGCTCCAAATGGGTAAGAGATGGTCCTTCCAATTTTTATATATATAATAAATCTAGGGCAAGTAATGCAGATTGGACAGAAGTTCCTCGTCCTTCACAAATCACTACTACTTTGGGTACTGATTTCATTGCTACAGCTTTTGTTTCTTCCATCAATCAGCATATAATCTTGCTTGGACAGTACTATTGGCATACAAATAGCCGAAGTATTGTTGAGATTTATGACTCAAAAACTAATTCATGGAATCAAATGTTTGTTGAACATTCTTATTTTCCTTTGGGGAGAGGTTTTTATTCTCAAGGACGATTTTACTGGGTGAGAAATTATAGAAACAATGGAGAGATTATTGAATTTAATTGGGGCGAAAATAGTTGGACAGTAATTCCATCTCCAGCAGATCCTAGTGCAAGCTACCCTTCAGTTGTCGGTTTCCCTTCTGAGGAAGTACAGAGAAAGGTTTATGAAAAGCATTACGATGTTATGATTCATTGGATGAGTTTTAGTGAATCGTGGGAGTTAAGTGGATGTGATGGTTATATAGTGCTGGTGGACAAAAAGTATCATCAGGTGTGGATGCTGGATAAAGAAGTGAATGAAGGTAAAGAAAGAGTTAAATGGTCTCCTTTTAGGACTGCGCTGCCTCAAAATATTTACAGGATAGCAGTTAATAACAATGGAAGCATGTTAGTTGTGGGGGAAGAAGTAGAATTATATAACAACGAAGGAAGAATAATCCGCAAAATTGAATTGCGAGAGTTTGATCCCCAGCTTCTTATTCAAATTAAGAAATATGGAAATTATATGGCACTCTTTCCGACTGCCATAGATTGTAACAAAGTATGGTGGCCATGATAAGATAGTTTGAATTTAAATTTTCTTATGTAAACAGAAAAATATGAAAATTGTACACTGTAGACTGTAACAATAGTATGGTGGCCATGATAAGATATTTTGAATTTGAATTCTTCTTATGTAAACAGAAAAATATGGAAATTATACACTGTAGACTGTAACAATAGTATGGTGGTCTAATAAATATTTTGAATTTAAATTATAGTACGTATTATTTTTCTAAAATTATTTGTTAGAGGTTTAGAAATTTGAATTGTATTCTAAAGTTTTTATGTTTGAGACTTTGAAATAAAATTATAATATTACTATTTCTTAAAATTTTATGTTAATTGGATTTTATTTTAATAATTTTAAGTTTATTATTGATTTTATATTTTATGTTAATTGGATTTTATTTTAATAGATTTATAATTATAATTTTAAGTTTATTATTGATTTTATATTGTATTAAATTAAAAAATATGAAAATTATACATGCACATAGTATGGCAGTCATAATAAATATTTTAAATTTGAAATCTAAATTATAGTGCATAAAAAAAAATTAAAAACTAATATTTTAAGTTGAAATCTAAATTATAGTGCATAAAAAATTTTAAAAAAATAATATGTTAAGATAAAAAATATGTTAGAAAATACATGATAAAAAATATGTTAGAAATTTGAATTGTAATTTTGGATAAAAAATATGTTAGAAAATATGATTAAAAATATGTTGGAAAATATGATAAAAAATATGTTAGAAAATATGATAAAAAATATGTTAGAAATTTGAATTGTATTTTAAAGATTTTTTGGAGAATAACAAATTGCGAGTTTTCTCGAGTTCTGATTATGTGTTTTCTCTTGTTCTGCATTTTCTCGTGTTTTGCGTTCTTCTCTTCAATCTGTGTTCCCCAAACATATGTCTACCCACTTGGCTTGTGATGCCGGTGAGTTCGTTACATACTTCATCTTGTCATTTATGGTTTTAGTTTTACATATTCATTCCTTTGGCGCTGGTACGGTCTCTTACAGGCTCCCAAGCCTGTGTCAGATGTCATTAATGAGCCTTTAGGGAGTAATAAACCTTCCTCTTCTACCAAAATGTCTAAGTCTTTCTCTGAAGCCATGGCGAAACCCACCACACCCGTTGCCCCTGGTGCGAAATTTGTGTGTTGTAGTGAGAATGGATCCACGAAAACCGGTAAGGACCCTGGGCTTGTTCTGCCACCTCTCTCCATTTCTCCTAATTCTGAAATGGTTGATGAAATTGTTAAAGAAAAGAACAAATTAAAAGACTCTTCTATTTTCTTTGCTGCGGTTGAAATCAATAAATGCCCTGCTAGAAAGTTTTTAGATGATTGGTTTCACAATTTTTGGAATTTGAAATTATGTTTTCACATCTCCTTCTGTAGACATATCCAGAAAGGATTTTTGTCATTTTCTTTGCTGGCCCTAATTCACAGGCAGAAGTTCTGAAAAGGCAATATTGGTCGGTTGGAAACATCTCCTTTTGCACTCTTGCCTGGACTCCAGAAGCCATACATGAAGAGGTTTTGGCCCTCCCTGCTCCTCGATGGATTCTCCTTAAGAAAATTCCACCATTTCTCAGGCGATTTCTCCCTCAATTGCTCGAACCCTTGGGAAAATTGGTGAGGATTGATGAAACCAATCGACTTGTTCCACATATGGATGCTAGGGCAGTTATCTCGCTAAAACCGGGCATTGACATCCTTGCTACTCTTGAAGTCAATATTTCCAATGAACTTTTCTCTTGCCCTATCAAGATCCTTGGTGGCCTTAATGCCTGCTTTCTATGCAAACGGGAAGGTCACCTGAGAAAATATTGCCCTATTATTAGTCGTAAACATCTCAGTACCAAGTCATCCACTACTTCTTCTATGGATACTTATGGTAGGGTTTCTCTTGCGACCAATACCACTACTTCTTCTGCGGATACTTCTGGTAGGGTCTCTCATCAGCCTGAACATACATTGTCTTCCCCCACTCCTCCCTAGATTCCCTCTCACATCCCATCACCAAATAAATTTCTCTGCCTCCTGCAACTCCCCACTCGGTTGACATTGAGGAAGGTTTTCAAATGGTTGTTAAAAAATTAACAAGCGTAGAAGAAAATCTGCCCAACATGCTGTGGCGATTTCTTTTGGTGTTACCCCCGCACCCTCAGCTCTTACCCTTGATTCAACCCCCACTCCGCTTCCTCCAAAGTTCATCCACCCCTTTTGTCGCATACAAATATCTCCGCTGTGGTGTGCGACAAAGCTCTATCTGCGCAAGGGTAATCTAAAAAGGTTTTTAAAGAAGTTGATGATGATTACATTTTTTAGATTATTCATGCAAATGTGTGTATTCCTTCTCAAAAGAAAACCTTTGTATTAATACCCCATGATGTTGATTCCACCGAGAACCTCATTATGGCTATGCACTTGGAAGTAGCCACTCCGCCTAATTCTAAGGATGAGGATTTAGATAATTGTAATGATTTGCCCAAAGCAAAAAAAAAGAGGGCGTCCTTAGGGTTCAAAAAATAAAACTTCTTCAACTAATAAAATTGCAGTTAGCCTTGCTGGTCCTATGGTTCCCTTTATTGGTGCCATGAACTCCACTTCCCCCCCCCCCCCATTTGGTTCATCATGAATTGTGTTTCCTGGAATATTAGAGGTCTTGAATCCCTAGATAGGAAATTGATTGTTAAGCAATGTTTAAATGCTTTTAATTCCATTGATATTCTGATGTTGCAAGAACTTAAATCTATTGGATTTATGTTAGATGTCAATCTTGATTATATTTGGAAAGATGCGATTAAATTTCAATCCAATCATCCCAGAGGCAGGGGAGGAGTTGGCATCCTCATTAACCATCGATGGTCTAAACTAATCTTGGATCATGGTATTTCTCCGTGTAATAGAGTTGTGTGGGTTACTATTAACCTCTATGGCTTAACCATTGGCATCTATTCTATCTATGCCTCTAATGACTTTAAAGAAAGAGGTAATATGTGGGATTGGTTGCCCTCCCTTCCTGACATTCCTTGGTTTTTTGGTGGGGACTTCAATATGATTGAATCCCAAGAAGACAAAAGTGGTGGGCTCCATTTCACCTGGAAAGATATCAAAAAAATTCAATGGAATAGGATGAAACATAAAAAAAAAAACCTTTTTGACCCTCTCTTCGGTGAGAAGAATTATAACCCTGGCCTTTGGTTTACCTGGTGCAATTTCTAGAATGGACCCTCTAGGATCTACTCGAGACTTGACTAATTCTATGCCAATAAGAATTTTTTTTCCTTTATCCCCGATAAAATAGGTAATGATGTTACTGTTTGTTCGGCTTCCCTGTCAGATCACCATCCTATCTCTATGTGTATTAGAATTAATAACTCCACTCAATGGGACAAGCTGAATAACCCCAAATTCATTCTTACTACTAATCTTCTGCAAGATGAAGACATTCTAGCTGTCATTAACTTAATTAGAATAATCAATAAAAATTGCCTTGCCTCCATCTCCCATATTAATAGATGGAATCATAATATCATTGTTTGGCAGAATCTGTTGCAAACCATTGAGAGGAAGAAAGCCAAGGACTATAGATTCTTGGAAAAAAATATCTCCTCTGATATTTACACTGCCAAAATTAACATTCAGTCTAACCCCTCTGATAGAAACCTTTTGTACCAAGTCTCCAAAGTGAAATATGCCCTTAGATGACATAAACATATCAAAACCAGAGGTGTTGTTATTAGATCTCGTGCCCACTGGCTTTAATTTGGTGATAGGGGGTCAAAATTCTTCTTTAACCTCATTAAGCAAAAATAATCTAATGAATCTATCGATAGACTTCTTATTAATGATAATGAAATTGTTGACACAAAAAACATTAAAAAGGCTTTCTCCCACTTCTACCAAGATCTCTTTAGCTCTAAAGATAATGATGGTGGCAGGTCCCTTAGAAACAAGTGCAGGTCTCTTATTCATAATAGAATTACCGACGAGGACTCTATTATGCTGAGTAAAAACAAATCTTTT
Organism: Thuja plicata; assembly: GCA_018584345.1. Classification (NCBI taxonomy): domain Eukaryota; kingdom Viridiplantae; phylum Streptophyta; class Pinopsida; order Cupressales; family Cupressaceae; genus Thuja; species Thuja plicata. The sequence continues at coordinate 1,933,876 of MU223748.1, forward strand.
AGGGAAATTCAAAATGCCATCAATACCTTAAAAGATGACAAGGCCCCTGGGCCCGATGGTCTCTCTGTTGAATTTTAAAAAGCCAACATTAGTTGGATCTATAATGACCTTCATGACATCTATTCAGAAGCCCTTGAATGTAGTTCTCTGGGAGGCTCTATTAACAGAGGTATCATCAACTTGATCCCTAAAGATGGTGATAAGGCTCTCATTAAAAACTAGAGGCCTATTACTCTCCTTAATGTCTCTTATAAAATTATTGCCAAGATCCTGGCCCTCAGATTGGAAAATATTCTACCCAATTTTGTCTCTTCCACTCAAACTGCCTTCATCAAAGGTAGGTAAATTCTGGAAAATCTTATTGCTAGCTAGGAAATGATGAATTGGGCTAAATACTCTCATCAAAATGCGGCTATTTCTTCTAGATTTCAAAAAATCTTATGACAGAGTTGAATGGAGATTCGTTCTCAGGATTCTTGAGACTTTTGGTTTTCCTTGGTACTTTTGCAACACTGTTAAAATGCTGCTTCAGGATGCTTCTGCCCAAGTTGATGTGAATGGCTCCCTTTCTGATCCTTTTACTCTAAGCAGATCTATTCGGCAAGGATGCCCTCTTGCCCCTGATCTTTTTTTATTGCCTTTGATGCCCTTTCATATAATCTTAGAGACAACTCTATTTCTCCTTGTGTCAAGGGTATCTCTTTACCGGATGATTCTGACTTGATTAATTGTTAATTTGCTGATGACGCGGCTTTATTCTTTGAGTTCATTGAAGAATATTTTGAAGCTCTACAAAACAAACTTAATTTCTTTTGCACTATTTATGGTTCTCGCCTCTCCTAGTCCAAATCTATTATCCTTGGCTAGGAGGAGCAGCCTCCTAGTTGGATCTGCAAATATGGCTATCAATGGGATGGCCCTGTTACCCTAAATTTACACATTTGCAATCTAACAATCATACACACACAAAATTGCATAAATGTACATCTTTTCCACATTTTTTATTTAGAAGATGATAAAAATATATTGCTATTACATTCATACTATCATAAAATTGTATTCTAAGTATTGATCATGTTCAAAATTCAAATTTCATAAATTGATCATTACATTGTGCATTCAAACTGAATGTAGTATGCAAAATATGTTTCCATGTTACATCTTTTGGATTCAAAACTTAGATGTAATTCCAGAAAAGAAAGCATGATTGAAGCATGAGTAGGGGTCCATGCATTGCCTTGTATGGTAGAGTGTCTGCATTTGGAATTGTTTGTCTTCCTCAGTCCAGTCTTCATGGTGTCTTTTGTCCATCCGGGTGTCAGCTCTACATATTAGGTCTAGGGTCCTGTCTTGCATCATGAAGAGAAAAGAGATATTAGATCCAACTGGATCTAAGCAATACATGAACCAAAACAACACACATCAAACAAACTTTCAAAGTTGAACATTTACCAATAACATCAATACAACACCAATATATACCTCAACATCAACTGAATAAAGAATATCAAAGGAACATATCTTTATGAAACTGTTTATTGCATATGGTTATTAGTCTGCATTTTTCAAAGTATTGTTGTTTGTAGAACCAGACGAATTTGAATTCAAGGGACTTAGGTCTTGAATCTGAGAAACCTTTTTCAAAATGACATCAGCATGTTAGGTTAACAAACACAAACAAACCAACCAACATTCATGCATGAGTGTCATCTCATATGGCACTCACACACAAACATTAATTGGTTCATCTTGTTTGCTGACCTAACAAGTTGATTAATGATGTGTGTGCACTAGGTGATTAAACATTAACTAAATGCATATAACAAAAGAAATGCAGTAAGTGTCATGAGCCCATGCTCGAACTTCACATAAGGCATTACAAGAAAGATGTGTGCATTACAAGAGTATACAGTTCATTAAAGATGCAGAAGGAGAGGATACAATGAATGAAGGATGATACAATAATGTTGCAGGAGACACAATGGGCAATGAGGGATTCCTGTGAAAGATATGCAGAAATGGAGGTGAAAATGTTTACTGTCATCATGTAAGATGAATTGAAAGTAATGTTGTTACTGTAAGTATGCAAATGTAGAAAACTCATTTGAATTGGATTCAATTATGGAAAATGCAAGCTTATAGTTAAACATGTTATCATTAGTCCATAGTGCATCCAATTATTGTTGTTTATGTTTACATAACAGTATTATTTGCAAAAGATGAAGATAGATAACAGTGTTAACAATCTGCATATGAGCTACGAAAGGAAATAATGTGCAAGAATTAGAGTAAACGGTGTATTTTATATGCTGTCATAAATTGCGCATTTACATAAAATGACCAATTACATTGTGTCAAGATGAGAAAAGCATATGCATAGTTTCATAAATTGTTGGCATTTATATTATATCAATGTTGTTTGGATACTATTATATTTGAATGAGATAAGAAAGTAGTCTACAATGACATCTACTTCTGTAGACAAATGAAAAGGAATATGAACATTAAAAAATGATATCTATTTATGCATATGTTCATAAGAATGGAGCAGCATAGTGTGTATTCATGTATGGTTCTGAATCAAATGAATAGTCAATGATGCTATGGTAATTCATTTATTCAGAAAAGAAAGTCAAGTACAGTATCCATGTGCCTAATGTGAATATGAATTAATGTTCTATGCAAGGTATTAAGCGAATAGTGTTATTCTGGTGTGTTGAAATGACAGTGAAATTATGTATCCATCAACTAAACATGCTATTGTTATTTTAGTATTCATGTTTGAATGAAATTGTAAATGGAGTGCATGCAGGGGATGGAGTCGAGTAGGGGATGTGCATGTTTGGATGAATTTCATGTTATGAATGTTGCCCATTGGAGTCATGAGCCCGTGCTCGAACCCCATGGGTGATGTTTTATATAAAATTGAATAACAGTGTATTTATACACTATCTCTTGCACAAAGACTGCATATTTTTAAAAAAAAATGTTAATACAAGTAAAGAGTTCAGACAAAAGCAGAAGTTACATTTTATGCAGATTAAACATGTAACTTTTTAGTTCAACAAGAAATGCTCATGGCCTCATCAATATTCAAATGTTTTGTGTTTTATGACAATATGGTCGTGTTCCAAAAGACATTATTGTCAAGCTTCAAAGAAAACATTGAATGGAGTCTATATACAAGACAAAGGTTGTGGAGTTCATTTCTCAGTCAAAGAAACGATAGCTTGCATATGTTTTGTGTTTACTTCCATATATGCAAAAAGAGCCATGTGGGTATCCTGAATTTGTTGCCATTCATCCAACACAGTGTGCAATGATGAAGAGAGTGACATAAGTAAAGAAAAAAAGAGAAAGACTCGAAGTGAGCTATGGATTTCATACTATGAACCAATAGAGAAGTAAATAAAAACCTAGATTTGCTACCGAAACGATGTAAATCTTTTAAAAACCCAGAAAAATGGACTCATTTAAACCCAAAATCTTAACCAGTAATGAGTCAAGAGTTACTTATCTGGTGTTAAACATGTCAAGCATGGTGGAGTTCAACAAATGTATAAGAGATGCCATGTGTGATGGGATGAAGACACGGGTTGCAGACCAATTACACGTATCGAGCATTGTGGAGTCCAAAATGCATACAAAATGCCATGTGTTATGGGTTGCAAACCAGTTCAAGCATGGAGAAGCCAAGTTCTAGATACAGAGAATGTGCCATATCTTATGGCTTGAGATTCAAAGGAAGTTACAGAAGTTACAACTCCAGTAAAAGTCACGGTCAAGACTCGTTCTACACAGAGCCCGAGCTCTCAAACCAAAGTCATCACTCAATTTTAAAGCAGTGTGTTGAAACCCTGGTGAGCTTCAAAGAGAAATCCACAAATAGGTGCCATGTGTTATGGCATATAGTGCTTTAAGTCATAGTCTACACAGAGCCTAAGCTCTCCATCACTCCATTTCGAGCAAGAGACCCAAAACCCCAGCAAGCATTCAAAAACATCCACAGAGAACACCATGTTATGGCATACAGTGTTTTAGCTCAAATAGCCTGAGTTCACATAGCAAGAAGCCCGAGCTTCTTGTCCAAGTTACAGATACAGCGCCATACATCATGGCATCAGAACTTTAGATCCAAACAAGCATGGCGGCACAGAGAAAAACCCTAAGCATTATCCACAAATGCAAATGAGATGCGAAAAAACATTATGCATTATTTTTGCAAAAAATTTCAAGTCCACTGAGAAAGAAATTTAATGCCCTGTCAGTTTGCAGTGCCACAAAAGTACCCCAAGATACCACAAAGACAGTAAGATATTTATTAGTGGGTATGGTCATGTCGATCATGAGCTGTGATCAAGATAGGTTTAGTGAGCTTGACTATGGCATCGAGATTATGCATATGGAGTTAGAGTCAGCTTGACTTTGGTGTCGTCTTTGCCATGGGTTATGGTTTTTTAAAGCTATGGTGTCGACTATGTTATGGAGTTAGGGTTTTATGCAAATGTGGATTGGGTTTATGCATTTAGGTTAGTTTTTGATGATTTTTGTATTGTATTTTGTAATAAGTTGGTATACTTTGTAAACAAATGTAAATCTTTAGAGACCAACTTTGGAGGGGCTAGATTTAGGGCTTAATTTTGGGCACTAATTAAGCCTTATAATTAGTGACATGCTATTTTGGAGGGTTTTTAGAGGGAGAATGATTTTCAAATTTGGCTCCATGGGCTATATAGCTGAGCTTTTGCTTTGAGGGTAGGGGGTTCAGAATTTGGAGAGAAGATGCTTTAGGGAACTATTTGTTCCTATAGTCCTTTTTTTGCATTTTGTATCCATTTTGGTTCATGTTGAGTATCAATTTTGTTCAATAGGTTGCATGTATTCCTTGCCATTTTTCTGAAACTCATTCATGTAACTATCCACAGATTTTAATAAGAATAAAGCTAGCCCCATTATTCATACATCTTGTTATGGTATTTGTTATCAATCCTATCCAATTTTCTACATTTGAATTGTAATGTACCTATAATATAGATTAGTGAATTGTATTGATTCCTATTCTAGGTTGTAGAATATAACCTTTTGCAGAATTTGCATATCTATTGACAGGATTATCATTATTTGTGGTGAGATCCCTAGTAGTGGTTTCCAAGTTAGCCTATGTATTAGATAGTGAATGATTTTGCAGAAATCATTAGGGTATGTCAAGTGGATCTTAGTTTGAATCTTTGGTAAATCTGAATCCTATTTGGTGTATCACCTTTTTAAGTTTTGTTCATTCAGTTTTAGTTAAAATTTCTCCCTTTCCTTCCAAAAAAGTTAGAAGAGAGAATTAAATTATTGATACCTCAAATCCAATAGGAAACGCCCTAGAATCTGGAGATTCCTTCTTATTCAGAGTCCTCCCACAACTTAGGAAGGTTTCCATTGTTACCATGAAATACTAGTATGCCCTAATGCCTGAGTTAGGGTGATATTTTTTGGCCTTAATAGTTTTTGGCATGCTCGGTGGGACACCTTATGATACATGAATAGAATCCAAACAAGGAGCGGAAAAGAGTTTGAGTATTTGTTGTTATCACATACCAGGAGAGGAAGAACTTTGCAGAGAGAGCCTAGAGGTCCAACAAAGCTCTCCTTCCAGTCTGTATCAAGGGGTAGGAAGCCAGGAAGACCAAAGAAAAGAAGTTTTGAAAGAAGTTCAGCTCCTCCCACTTACTACACTGATTTACCTGATTCAGATCAACAATCTTCAGAAAGTCCTCCAGCACTTCAATTCCAAGTTGTTCTTGAACAACCAGCAGAAGAAGGACAACCAGCATCTTCAAATTTTGCTACAGCAGCACCAATAATGGCTAGAAGAATTCCTTTTGTGCCATTTGATCAAGGCATCCCTTTGAGGATTGCAAATCATAACAACATATCATTGGAAGCCTTGAAATGATTGTCATCTTTCATGGGAGAAGGACAAACAACAACCATTGAGCACATCAGAGATGTTGCTTCTCTTTGCAATGTTCATCATATCATGGAGGAGGATGTAGCTTTGAGGCTATTGGCTACATCATTGAAGGGAAAACAATTGGAATGGTTCTAAACTCTCTGAGTTGGATCAATTGCTACATGGGATGCACTAGGTGAGGAGTTATCTAAATTTTTTGAAGATAAATCTGACATTCTTTCTTTGGTTGAACAACTAACTACTATTAAAAGGGATCCACAAGAAGAGATGAGTGATTTCAATCTTTGATTTCAAAAGACTTGGAATAGGATTCCTACCACGGTAAGACCTTTTAATGAATATGCATTTTTATACTTCCTTAAAAGCCTGAATAGTGATATTTCAGTTATGATCCAATCTATGGGGGGAATTCTTTACCTCAAGATTTTGATATTGCAATTAGGGCAGAGAATAGACTTATTCAGGTAGGGAAGATAGCTCCTAGGCCACCTATGCCTTTCTTTCCCAGCATCCAATCCAATATGCCATTGATTACCCCGCCTCTGGCTCCATTACCATCTTATAAAAATGAAGAGATAATGCCCGCTGCCCCTTCTAATGAGTTGCAAAGCATAAAAGACAGCCAACAAAAGATAGAGAGCTTATTACAAACCTTTGGAAATGAGTTGGTAAACCTTAAAAGGAAGCAAGCTCAAGGGAATCCAATAGCCTGTACGCAAAACTAGTTTGCTAGTTCTTCATCCCAGCAACCTAATCAATCCACTTACCAAGGCAACAAGCAACAACACCAAGGAAATAGTAATTATAATAGGCAAAATTGGAACCAAAGGCCTTATAGACCTTATAATCCCGCACCTCTTAATACTGTTAGAGATATTGTTCCTAACCAAAATAACCTTGTTGTTGATTATGAATCGTGCTATCCTTGTGGTAAACCCCACAATCAGTCTAAGTGCACTAATGGAGTTCTTAATCAAGCCCTAATGGTTCAAAGTGTGATTGATTCACAACCTACCGCATCATTTGAAGAGACTCAACAACAGCCAGATCTAACTGCTCTGGACATAGTATTTCTAAATTGGCAAGAGGAAGAGTTATGTGGAGTGAGTAATGATTCACCTGTATCAGCAAACACAAGAGCCAAGAAGAGAGCTCTAGAGTCAGAGCAGTCAGCTGCTAAGATTGCTGCCACAACTCAATCACCACTCATTCCTCCTATTTATATTCTAAAAGATCACTCCACTCTTGCGAACAAAGAACAATAGCATCAAAAGTAGGTGGATCAGACCATTGGTAAATCACCTCAAAAGGTACAGTTTGTTGTTCCCTATAATATTGTTGATAATATGAAGAAGATGAATGTTTCTATTTCTATGTGGAATTCATTAGCCATTCTAGGGCAAGCTGATTTATTGAAGGAAGAGTTGTCTAAAGGGACAACAAGTTCATAGCAAGCTTTAAAGCATCCTTCAAGGACTATTTTGGATAATTCAGGGCTACAGATATGCAGGGGACAACAATAAAGGATGGTAAGAAATTTCCAAATGTTAAGCCACCTCATTTTTATGTGTCATTGATAATGGGGGATAAATTAGTGTATAATTGTATGGTTTATAGTGGTGCAACCAGCACAGTAATGCCTAAAAAGATTGTAGATCTTCTTGGTTTGAAGTATGAACCTCTTGATAAAGGAGTAATTTAGTTAGATGGTTCATCAGTACACACTCTAGGTGTTGTTAAAAATGCAAGTTTGACCATGCATGCTTGTCCCAATTTCTCTATTTTTCAAGACATCTATGTTATAGATCGGCCTCCCTATTTTGCCATGTGTTTATCTAGATACTTTACTGCAAAAATAGGAGGATATTTCTCATCTGATTGGTCTCATATGTTTTTTAGAACTAGATATGGTGCAAAGGTGACCATAAAATTAGAATTGTTAACCAAGGATCACATAGAGCCTTATATTCCAAGTTCCATAAATGCTAGTTGTGTGATCATAGATGTTGATAATCTTAAAGACTATCCATCCTTTAATACATAGATAGAAGGCATCCCTAATATTTTATTGGATGAATGGGCAACTGGTAATGCTTTTAACACCCAAGATAATGTTTTTCATGATGCTGGATTTGGTAATTACATGATTATAGAATCTGATTCAGTTATTCCTAATTTGGTAAAATCCCAAAGTGTTGATTTGGAACAGCCTAATCAACTTTGGGATCTTTATTTTGATAGATCTAAGAATAAGGATGGAGCTGGTGTAGGAGTTATGGTTGTGTCTCCAGATGGTGACAAATATTATGTTGCATTTAGATTGTTATTTCCTTTTTCTAACAATGTGGCTGAATATGAGAGTCTGATTCAGGGATTGGACTGTGCAAGAAAGAGAAATATTAAATCTTTAAGAGCATTTGGAGATAGTGAATTGGTGTTCAATCACATGAGAGGCTTGAATGCAGTAAAAAATGATTTCTTGAAGTTATACAAATCTAGAGTATCAGATATTCTAGTTGATTTTGATGCATTCAATCTGATTTCTGTACCAAGAAGTAAAAACCAGCATGCTCATAGGTTAGTTGTCATTGGTGCTCAAGTTATTATTTCTGAAAATAAAGGTGTAAATTCTGATCAATCCCATATTCAGATTGTTGTTAGGCCATCTATCCCAGATAATGACCTTAATTGGCAGTTTTTCAATACTGATGAGCAGATCTTAAACTTTATGACAGATACAAATGGCTTTGTAGCTTCCAAGGATAGCAAGATAAAATAGGAATTTGAGGACCAGACCATACAATTGAATTCCAATAAGCTACCTAAAGGACTAGTCAGCTTGGAGTCCCTTTTTAACTTTGATGATCGGTTTAAAAGGAATAAAACCAACATTTTGATCAAAGAGGATCACTATGAGGAGCTGGAAATTTTCAGAGATAAGTATTTAAAGGTTGGTAAAGTAAACTTCCCTCAAGAGAAGGAACTACTTATTGCTTTATTTAAAGAGTTCAATGATGTCTTTGCATGGAATTATTCTGATTTAAAAGGGTTTGATCCTCAATTAACCCAACACACCATTGAATTAGAACCCAATTCAAGGCCAATAAGGAAAAGGTAAAGGCCAACTAACCCAAAGTTAGAGCCCTTGATGCTCAAAGAGCTCAATAAATTGCTAGATAGCGGTATCATCTTTCTGATCAAGCATACATCTTGGGTCTCAAATCTAGTCCCTGTGAGGAAGAAAAATGGAGATATTAGATTATGTGTAGACTTTAGAAACCTCAATAGGGAATCTCTAAAAGATAGACACCCTCTTCCATCCATGGAACAATTCTTACAATATGTCTATGGTTCTGAAAGGTTCTCTCTTCTTGATGGCTATTCTGGCTATAACCAAGTACTAGTGAGGGATGAAGCTCAATTTAAAACTACTTTTACTACTAAATGGGGAACAATGGTATACAGGAGAATGCCATTTGGTTTGTCAAATGCAGGAGCCACATTCCAAAAGGCTATGGACATGGACTTTAAAAATCTGATGTATAAGTTTGTTCTTGTTTATTTGGATGATGTTACCATTTATTGCAAAGTTGTAGATCAACATATAGGTCATTTGAGGCAAGTACTTCAAACATGCAGAGATTTTGGAATATCTCTCAACCCCAAAAAGTTAATTTTTGCAGTTCATGAAGGTAATCTCCAAGGCTACCAAGTCTCAAAAGAGGGTACAACAATAGACCCTGAAAGGGTCAATGCAAGTCTGGATCTGTCATTACCAAAGCATAAAAAAGGGCTGCAAAGTTTTATTGGTAGAATTAAATTTGTTGGGAGCTTTATTCCAGACATTGCTGAATTGCTAAAACCCTTAACTGCAATGTTGAAGAAGAATGTTCCTCTTAGCTAGAAAAAGGAAGGAAAGTCAAGTTTTGAGCATATTAAACAAGCCTTGTCATCAGCTCCTACCTTAGCTAATCCTAATTTTTCTAAAGATTTTATTCTATATGCTTTTGGAGGTTATGATACTATCTCGGCTATGTTGGTGCAGAAAAATGATGACAATTTGCAGCAACCTGTAGCTTTTTTCAGCAAAGGAATGGATGATTATGAACAAAGGTATAGTTTTATGGAAAAGCATGTACTTTTTTTTATCAAGTCCTTAAAGAAATTCAAACATCTTGTTTCTAGGAATAGAATTCACCTTATGGTTTCTCACCCTAGCATCAAAGATTTTCTATTAAATAAGAATGTAAATGAAAAAAGGGTAGGTTGGATCACAAAAGTTATGGAATATGATGTACATATCCATGTAACCAAGCTGGTTAGAGGTAAGGGTTTGTGTGCAGAGATGGCAGGAACAAGGGGCTAAAGACAGTAATGAGGTTTTTTTGTTGCAGGACACTCTTGTCCTTAATGATCAACCAGCAAGTTGGATGACTGATATGAATAGATTTCCACAAACTGGACAATGCCCAATTAATCTTAGCAAAGCTAAAAGGAGGTATTTGAGATTGCAATATGTCCCTTATGTTTTGATAAATGGTATGCTTTATAGAAAAGAATATTCTAGAATGTTGTTGAAATGCATTGATACTATAGATCAAAATAGAATTTTATCTGAATTTCATGATGGAGCATGTGGATGGCACTTCAATCCTAAAACTACAGCATGGAAAATATTAAGGGGAGGCTATTATTGGCCTAATCTATTCAAGGATGATCATTCTTGGGAAAGAAAATGTCAAAAGTGCTCATTGTTTGCAAGAAAACAAAGGCTAGCAGCATTGCCACTAAAGCCCATCATTGTTGAACAACCATTTATCAAGTGGGGAGTGGATTTCATAGGTCCAATTAACCCCAATTCTAGTGCATGTCAAAAGTGGATCTTAACTGCCACAGACTACTTTACAAGATGGACTAAATCCATTGCATTAAAAGAATCAACCGGATCTGATGTTCTCGGCTTTTATAAAGACATTATAAATAGGTTTGGAGTACCTCACTCAATTATTTTAGATAATGCATTGGCTTTTGTTGGTTCTAGAATAACAGAATGGGCTGTTAAAAATGGAATATATTTAAACACATCATCTAGCTATTACCCTTTGGGTAATGGTCTTGTTGAGTCTACTAACAAGAAACTAATAAGGATTATCAAAAGGACTCTACAGGAGAACAAGAGGGATTGGCATACTAAACTAAAGGGAACTCTGTGGTTGGATAGAATTACACCAAAGAAGATCACTGGAAACTCACCTTATTTATTGGTTTATGGTAAAGAAGCAATGTTACCTATTTCTACTGAGTTTCCAGCCATGCAATTGGCTGATCAGATGTTGGTGTTTGAAGAAGAGGATCCTCTTAAGTTGAGATATGCTTAATTATTGTAGCTAGAGGAGAAAAGGAGCACAACTTTGAGGAATAGTGAGCTAAGGTAGAATCAAACTAAGAGAGATTTTGATAAAAAGTAAACTCCTAAAGAGTTCAAGGAAGGTGATCTAGTTCTGAAATGGGATGTGCTAAAGAGCAGACCAGGGAAGCATGATAAATTTGATAATTTTTTGTCAGGCCCCTTTGTCATTGGTCAATGTAAAGAGAACAATTCTTTTTAGTTGTCTACCACTAATGGAGAAATCTTTCCTATCCCATTCAATGGGATCTTCCTCAATCTCTGCTTTGAGGGTTAGTTATTTCATCTTAGTTTCTTTTGAATAAGTGTTGTCAAGCACTAGGAGTCTTTAGTTTTATTTTTTCAATAAGGTGCCTTATTGGCACAAGGTCCTAGTTAGGTTGCATGGGTCCTAGTTAGGTTGCATGAGTCCTAGGTCTAGGTTGCATTTTTTTTCATGAGGCTACTTTGGTTTCATAAGTTATTCCTCCTTTTCCCTAGGGATAAGATCTAAGTTCATGTCTAGAAGGAAGACATCCAGCAAAGGTCACCGGAATTGTTACCCTAAATTTACACATTTGAAATCTAACAATCATACACACACAAAATTGCATAAATGTACATCTTTTTCACATTTTTTCATTCAGAAGAGGATAAAAATATCTTTCTATTACATTCATACTATCAAAAAATTGTATTCTAAGTATTGATCATGTTCAAAATTCAAATTTCATAAATTGATCATTACATTGTGCATTCAAACTGAATGTAGTATGCAAAATATGTTTCCATGTTACATCTTTTAGATTCAAAACTTAGAGGTAATTATAGAAAAGAAAGCATGAATGAAGCATGAGTAGGGGTCCATGCATTGCCTTGTATGGTAGAGTGTCTGCATTTGGAGTTGTTTGTCTTCCTTAGTCCAGTCTTCATGGTGTCTTTTTTCCATCTGGGTGTCATCTCTGCATATTAGGTCCAAGTTCCTATCTTGCATCATGATGAGAAAAGAGATATTAGATCCAATTGGATCTAAGAAATACATGAACTAAAACAACACACATCAAACAGACTTTCAAAGCTGAACATTTACCAATAACATCAATACAACAGCAAGATATACCTCAACATCAACTGAATAAAGAATATCAAAGGGACATATCTTTATGAAACCTTTTATTGCATATGGTTATTAGTCTGCATTTTTCAAAGTATTGATGTTTGTAGAACCAGAAGAATTAGAATTAAAGGGAATTAGGTCTTGAATTTGAGAAACCTTTTTCAGAATGACATCAGCATGTTAGGTTAACAAACACAAATAAACCAACCAACATTCATGCATGAGTGTCATCTCATATGGCACTCACACACAAACACTAATTGGCTCATCTTGTTTGTTGACCTAACAGGTTGATTGGTGATGTGTGTGCACTAGGTGATTAAAGATTGACTAAATGTAGATAACAAAATAAATGCAGTAAGTGTCACGAGCCTGTGCTCAAACTTCACATAAGGAATTACATACAAGAAAGATGTGTGCATTACAAGAGGATACAGTTCATGAAAGATGCAGAAGGAGAGGATACAATGCATGAAGGATGATACAATAATGTTGCTGGAGACACAGTGGGCAATGAGGGATTCCTGTGAAAGATATACAGGAATGGGGGTGAAAATGTTTACTGTCATCATGCAAGATGAATTGAAAGTAATGTTGTTACTGTAAGTATGAAAATGCAAGAAACTCATTTGAATTGGATTCAATTATGGAAAATGCAAGCTTATAGTTAAACATGTTATCATTAGTCTATAGTGCATCCAATTGTTGTTGTTTTTGTTTACATAACAGTATTATTTGCAAAAAGATGAAGATAGATAACAGTGTTAAAAATCTGCATATGAGCTACTATAGGAAACAATGTGCAAGAATTGGAGTAAATAGTGTATTTTATATGCTGTCATAAAATGTGCATTTTCAAAAAATGACCAATTACATTGTGTCAAGATGAGAAAAGCATATGCATAGTTTCATAAATTGTTGGCATTTATATCATATCAATGTTGTTTGGATACTGTTATATTTGAATGAGATAAGAAACCAGTCTACAATGACATCTACTTCTACAGACAAATGAAAAGGAATATGCACATTAAACAATGATATATATTTATGCATATGTTCATAAGAATGGAGCAGCACAGTGTGTATTCATGTATGGTTCTGAATCAACTGAAGATTCAATGATGCTCTGGTAATTCATTTCTTCAGAAAATAAATTCAAGTACAGTATCCATGTGCCTAATGTGAATATGAAGTCATGTTCAATGTAGGGTATTAAGCAAACAGTGTTATTCTGGTGTGTTGAAATGACAATGAAATTATGTATCCATCAACTAAACTTGTTATTGTTATTTTAGTATTCATATTTGAATGAAATTGGAAATGGAGTGCATGCAGGGGATGGATTTGAGTAGGGGATGTGCATGTTTGGATGAGTTTCATGTTTTTAATGTTTCCCATGGGAGTCACGAGCCCATGCTCAAACCCCGTGGGTGATGTTTTATATAAAATTGAATAACAATGTATTTATACACTATTTCTTGCACAGAGACTGTATATTTTTTATAAAAAAAATGTTCAGACAAGTAAAGATTTTAGACAAAAGCACAAGTTACATTTTATGCAAATTAAACATGTAATGTTTCAGTTCAACAGGAAATGCTCACGACCTCATCAATATTCAGTTGTTTTGTGTTTTATGACAGTATGGTCATGTTCCAAAAGACATTACTGTCGAGCTTCAAAGAAAACATTGAATGGAGTCTACAGACAAGACAAAAGTTATGGAGTCCATTTCTCAATCAAAGAAATGACAGCTTACATATGTTTTGTGTTTACTTCCAGATGTGCAAAAAGAGCCATGTGGGTATCCCAAATTTGTTGCCATTCATCCAACACAGTGTGCAATGATAAAGAGAGTTACATAAGTAAAGCAACAGAGAGCAAGACTCAAAGTGAGCTACAGATTTCATGCTATGAATCAACAAAGAAGTAAATAAAAACCCAGATTTGCTGCCAAAAAGATGTAAATCTTTTAAAAACCCAAAAAAGTGGACTCATTTAAACCTAAAATCTTAACCAGTAATGAGTCAAGAGTTACTTATCTAGTGTTAAACATGTCGAGCATAGTGGAGTTCAACAAATTTTGAAGAGACGTAATGTGTGATGGGATGAAGACACGGGTTGCAGACTAGTTACACATATCAAGCATGGTGGAGTCCAAAATGCATACAAAATTCCATGTGTTATGGGTTGCAGACTAGTTCAAACATGGAGAAGCCAAGTTCCAGATGCAAAGAAGGTGCAATATGTTATGTCTTGAGATTTGAAGGAAGTTAGAGAAGTTACAACCCCAATAAAAGCCACTGTCAAGACTCCTTCTACACAAAGCCTGAACTCTCAAACCAAAGTCATCACTCAAGTTGAAGCAGTGTGTTGAAACCCTTGTGAGCTTCAAATAGAAATCCACAAATAGGCGCCATGTGTTCTGGCATACAATTCTTTAACTTGCAGTCTACACAGAGCCTGAGCTCTCCATCACTCTAGTTTGAGAAAGAGACCTAAAACCCCAACAAGCATTCAAAAACATCCATAGAGAATGCCATGTTATGGCATATAGTGTTTTAACTCAAAGAGCCCAAGTTCACATAGCAAGAAGCATGAGCTTCTTGTCCAAGTTACACATACAACACCATACATCATGGCATCAAAACTTTAGATCCAAACAAGCATGGCGGCGTAGAGAAGAACCCTAAGCATTACGTACAAATGCAAATGAGATGTGACAAAACATTATGCACTATTTTTGCAAAAACTTTTAAGTCCACTGACAAATAAATTTAATGCCCTGTCATTTTGCAATACCATGACAGTACCCCAAGATGCCACGAAGATAGTAAGATATTTCTTATTGGGTATGGTCATGTCGATCATGAGTTGTGATTAAGATAGGTTTGGTGAGCTTGACTATGGCATCAGGATTATGCATATGGAGTTAGAGTCAGCTTGACTTTGGTGTCATCTTTGCCATGGGTTAGGTTTTTTTAAAGCTATGGTGTCGGCTATGTTATGGAGTTAGGGTTTTATGCAAATGTGGATCAGGTTTATGCATTTCGGTTAGTTTTTGATGAGTTTTGTATTGTATTTTGTAATAAGTTGGTACACTTTGTAAAAATATGTAAATCTTTAGAGACCAACTTTGGAGGGGCTAGATTTAGGGCTTGATTTTGGGCACTAATTAAGCCTTAGAATTAGTGACATGCTATTTTAGAGGGATTTTAGAGGGAGAATGGTATTCAAATTTGTCTCCATGGGCTATATAGATGAGCTTTTGCTTTGCGAGTAGGGGGTTCAAAATTTGGAGAGAAGGTGCTTTAGGGAACTATTTGTTCCTATAGTCCTTTTTTATGCATTTTGTATCCATTTTGGTTCATGTTGAGTATCAATTTTGTGCAAGAGGATGCATGTATTCCTTTCCATTATTCTAAAACTCATTCATGTAACTATCCACATATTTTGATAAGAATAAAGCTATCCCCATTATTCATACATCTTGTTATGGTCTTTGTTATCAATCCTATACAATTTTTTGCATTTGAAGTATAATGTACCTATAATATATATTAGTGAATTGTCTTGATTCCTATTCTAGGTTGTAGAATATAACCTTTTGTTGAATCTGCATGTGTGTTGACAAGATTATCATTATTTGTGTTGAGATCCCTAGTAGTGGTTTCCAAGTTAGCCTATATATTGGACAGTGAATGATTTTTCAAAAGTCTTTAGGGTATGTCAAGTGGATCTTAGTTTGAATCTTTGGGAAATCTGAATCCTATTTGGTGTATCACCTTTTTAAGTTTTGTTCATTCAGTTTTAGTTAAAATTTCTTCCTTTCCTTCCAAAAAAATTAGAAGAGAGCAGTAAATTATTGATACCCCAAATCCAATAGGAACCGGCCTAGAATCTGGAGATTCCTTCTTATTCAGAGTCCGCCCACAACTCAGGAAGGTTTCCATTGTTACCATGGAATATTAGTATGCCCTAATGCCTGAGTTAGGGTGATATTGTTTGGCCTTAACAGGCCCTCAGAGAGTTGTCTGATATCTTGGCATGCCTTTTTCTATTGAACCATCTCTAAAGGATATGTGGTTTTGGATTAAAGAGAAAATTAGGCAAAAATTGTCTAAATGGCATAATAGATCTCTTTCCTTGGTTGGTCGAATTCAGGTTTGCCAAAAAATTATCTCTTCTTATAATGTTTATTACTCCTCTGCCTGGATGTTTAGCATTTATCAGATCCTTGAGATTCATGAATCCATCAGGAATTTTCTTTGGTCTAATGGTAAAGGCAGTTCTAAGCTCCATGTTGTTAAATGGGATTGGTTCTAGAATGACAAGATCCTTGGGGGTTTGGGGCTTAAGGACCTTAAGGTTCAAGGGATAGCCCTTGCTGCCAAATGGATCTTTCACTCTTTAGAAGGTTCTAAACCTTGGAAAGTCCTATTAGGAATAACATTTAATGTGGCTTCCATAAATTTGTGAAGTCTTGGAAGAATCTTCCTTTGTGTGACCTTATTGGGGGTAAGTTCTCAGTTCTTGTTCCAGGATCTGTTATTTTTAAATCCATTTGGAAGGCCTGTAGAATGTTAGGGTGTTTTTCCCTAACCTGGTTTTCCATGATAACAACGTCCTTCATGGTGAAAGGTCCATTTGGTGGAACCTCTGCCTAAATGGAAAATCCCTTTCCCTCTCCCAAGGATGCTTTGTCAAGGCTTGGGCTAGTATGGGCATCTCTCAACTCATAGACCTCTTTGAGCATGATAGACTTATCTCCTAGGAAGTTCTCAGATCTAAATTTAACATCCCCTACTCTCAAAAAAAGACTTATAATATGATTTTTAGAGCCTGCGATGGCATCCCTGTTACTTGTCTGATGGACTCCCATAGATTTATCAGTCTTAAGTGGCCAGATGGTAGTGTTCTATCCAAAATTAAAGCCAAAAATATCTACAAAGTTATTGCTCATAATGACTCCATTATCAAGCATGTGAACAATCTTTGGCACTCTGATTTAGATGTTGGCTCTTGGAAAAAATACTTTGATATCCTTTGGAAAAGCCTGATTGATCCAAAGATCAAGTGCTTTAAATGGATTATGATGCTTGATAGACTTCCTTTGAGAAAAGATAAAAACTTTATTGAATTTCATAATATATGTAAGATTCTTGATTGTTCTTTGGATATGTAAATTTGGCTCATTTGTGATATATCTTATCCTAAACATGTTAACATATTTGAGATTATCACTAGCTTCATCCTTGGTTTAAAAAAGGATACTAATTTATTTTGTAACATTCTTTCCTCTAACATTTTATGGCAGATTTGGAAAACCAAAAATGAAGACAGGTATCAAAACATTCCCAGGATCCTTACTGAATCTTTTCGTAAACTCATACATTTTAAAATTTCCTCACGGGTGCTTATTAACATGATGATCAAGTGGGAAAAGCTGAGAATATTTATGAAAATGGGTCACTCTACAAAGTTCATTTTCAAGATGAAGGATGGCTATGAGTGGAGGAACAATATGGAAGACCTTGCTTCTTTTGAAAAAATGGTGAAGAAAATTAATACAGAAATTAAGAAGAACTAGAAAGTCACCTCTGATGACAAGATTCTCATGTTGGCTCAAATCCAAGAGAAAAAGAATATTGTTTGGATGGAAGGACCCCAGGGCTGGACTACTTGGGCTGAATCTTATGATGAGATTCTCCACTAGCTAGGGTTGTTGTTGTGCTTCTTTTTTTTATTATCAACTATGATACTTTGATACTCTGGTTGTGAGGCTCTGCCTCCCCTAGTTATGATGTACATCTTCTTCTTTTGATCCCATTATAGTTAATACAAAAATTGTATTTTAAATTTTTATTTTCAAAGTTTAGAAATTTGAATTATATTTTTATAATTATAATGTATACTGCTTCTATGTATTCTTAAATTATTGGCTTAATCACTCTTGTGATATTGCTATCAAGATTCAATTGTGTAGTTTTGAGTCAAACTCATTGACCCACGTTTCATGAGTAGTGTTTCACAATAACTAATCTCTCATACAAATGAATGGAACACTTAGCACTCATTACATCTATGTGATGAAGCACTGAGACTTCTCGAGAGGTCACCCATCCCAGTACTACCCCATCTTAAGCGCTCTTAACCACAAAGTTCCCTCCAAGGTTAAGTTCACTTTGTTTGCAACCCCATTTACAAAACCTTTAGAAAATTTTGTGCCTTATGAACCATTCATTATAAAGCCCCTTAAGGTCATAAATTGATAAGTAGTACATATATTCAATTGTGTAATTTTTTATTCAAACTCATTGACCCATGTTTCATGAGTAGTGGTTCATAAGAGCCCATCTCTCATGAGAATGAATGGAACACTTAACACTCCTTGCATCTAGGTGAAGCATCGGGACTTCCTGGGAGGTCACCCATCCTAGTACTACTCTAGCTCAAGTGTGCTTAGCCATAATATTTTCTCCATGATTAAGCTCGTGTTGCTTGCAAACCCATTGAGAAAACCTTCAGCAAGTGTTATGCCTTATGAACCATTCATTATAAAGCCCCTTAAGCCCATCAATTGATAAGTAGTCGATATTTTTTCACAAAGTAAAATTGATAAATTGTACAGATATTTTTTATCATAGATATTTAATCACTCTTATTAAATAATAGAGAGTCTAACTACTATTAAATATATGATTTAAATTTTAAAAATAAGATTATATCAAATTTTAAATTTAATTACTCTTACGTATGAACACAATAATTAACTTTTTTTGTTTATGAATTATATAATTAGAATTAATTTTATTAATAAATTTAATAACTAGAATTAATTTAGATACTAATCTTAAAAGTATGATGATTAATCAAAATATATAGAAGTGTTGTATTTTAAGTATATAAAAAAAAATTGAAACATGTAGAACAAAAAAATATATAAAGAATATATATTTTTATAGAAATAACTTACTTATTCTTCACATGAATAAATTTAATTATATGTAATAGATGGACAAACTTACTTGAATAACAATCAAAATAAAAGATAATTTAAATATTTTAGAATATAAATATGATAATATAATTAAATTTAATACATAAATTTAAGTTGTTTAATTAGATGTATAAAACGAAACATAAATTAATTTTGATTAAATTTAGGGAAAACTATAAAATTATTAAATTAAAATTCTTTGTAAGAATAAAATTTAAAGTTATAGAAGAATTAAATGTGAAGGTATATGACAATTATCAGATTATGCGATAATGATGATTATTGTTGGTGCAACTTAAATGGGGTCTAAAAGATCGATATCGTCCCAATACTACTTGTGGGCATGGGGGATTTATTTAGTGAACTTGAATAATAGTATGTGCGTTCATGGCATACTAAATAATCCCCCTATTTTCAAAATATATTGCCCCAAACTCCTTTTTTATCACCCCCTCCAATACCCACACAGTACCCCCCATACCCATTTTCCTATATAAACCCCCACAGCCCCCCTCCCTAAAAAACCCCTTCCACATATTTAGGCAATATATAATTGTCCCCCTTTTTTGCCCATTTTAAACCCCCCCAATATGAAGGCACATGATATCATATTGCTCCTTCAGTGAAGACCTTGTGCTTGTGGGTTGAACTCAAACCCCTTGAAATTAAACCTAATCCTCATGATAAAATATGGGATGGATATATAATTTATTGGATAGTTATAAAACAATGAGAGAGGGTAAGTGCACAAAGATGGGGGACCAAAAATGGGGTATAAGTTGCTACTTTTTTTGTCAAATCAACAAACTCTGAACTTCAACGAGAAAATCAAGATATTTACACTCAAAATTTGAAGACAAGACAAGAACAAAAGTTGTAGTACTCTAAATCTAGTTTCTAAATTAGTATATATTTTTTTAATTGGTTGAGATTAAGGGACTCAAAAAAGGGGAGCACACAAAGTGGTCCTATTTTTTGCAAAAAAAATATAACATAATGTCTCGTGTGATCCCCCTAAAATGTCAACCATTTTTTTTTTGAAATTTTTTAATAGCTATCGTGAGAATTTGTCATACACCATATACTTTATCCAGCATTTTTTGGATAATTTTTTTATGAATGCCTGATTTTTAGGAATTTTCAAAATGGACACATCTTGAAAATGTAAAAATTGTGTGTGCTCCGCATAGAAATTGATGAAAACTAATAAAAAATGAAAACTTCTTTTTTTCTAGGTGTGTAGAATGGAGTCTAATTTATAAAAATGTAATTTCTTTCAAAATTTGACAAACGAGTCAAAATCTATGCCCAAAATACAACACATTGGATTTTGAAAACAATTGGACCTACTTATAAAAGAAATTAGAGATGGAAAGCTTAACATAATTAAAATTTTAAATAAATTATACGGTTAGATAACTAACAAAGAGATTAACAAAATCATGGGTGTCTATTTATTTCTACATTGAACCACGTGCAAACTTGACAGGGAGCATAGAAAAAACTGTGAGAAATTTTTCTATTTTATGAAAAATACATCTTAGGCCTGTTATAGTCATCCAAACCTTTGGGTTGGATACCCAAGTAAAATCCATGCCTAAGGCTTGATTTTTCCCCAGGTAGTTAATATGGCACATGCCATATATGGTGTGTGCCATATATGGTGTGCGTCAAATGCAAAAAATGCATTTTTCACTATCAAGTCACAATCAATCCCTTAACATGAATATACACATGAAATATAGCATTTAAGTATAAGAAAGGAAAAATACATATTGAAATGTGATTTCTGACTTATGCTTTAATTTATATTTCATGTATATATTTTTAGGATGTTTGAGAGTGGTTTCAGATCTATAGGAGTTATAATGTAGATTATAGGTTTTTTATGAAATTATATAAATTTTTAGACTTAGTCAAATTTAAATAATAAACATGTTCCTATAAATATTATCTTGTTCTTGGCATCTCACTCTCTTTATCTCCCCCAAACTCTAAACCTGTCGCTCTCCCTCTCTTCCCTCTCTCACCTCTCTCTTCAATATCTAGGTCTCTACACCCTCTCTACCTTGCCTTCCCTTTTGAGGGTGCATTGTTTGTATTGATACATCCTATTTCTCTCTCCCTCTCCATTTATTATCCCTCTCACAAATATCCCCCTCCCTAGGTCCCTCCCTCCCTTTATTCCTCTCTCCTTCTCTATCCCCTGCCTCTTTACCCCTACATATTTCTCTTTCGACCACTCTCTTATTTTCTATCTTTTTTCTCTATGTTATCACCTCTCTCTCCCACCCTCTCTCTCCCTCTCTAGGTTTTTCCCTATATCTCTCTCCTCATCTATGCCTCTTCATCCCTGTATTATTACTCTCTCTCTCTCTCTCTCTCTCTCTCTCTCTCTCTCTCTCTCTCTCTCTCTCTCTCTCTCTCTCTCTCTCTCTCTCTCTCTCTCTCTCTCTCTCTCTCTCTCTCTATGTCTAGATATCCCTCCATCCCTTCTTACTCCACCCTCTCTTTGTTCTTTTGTCTCTCCTATACTCCCTCCATCCCACCTCTAGGTAATTACCACCCTCTCTAATTTATAAGATATAGAGTGTAGGGTATATAAAATGTTTAGAATATAGGTTTTTGGAAACAGGGTGTAAGATATGTACATGGAAATGTTGATTGTATCTTGATTGTTTAGACTCCTCCACTTGTATATGTTTTTTATTAAAGTAAAATAAGGTTTTAAAGGGGCCCTAAAACCCTTTGCATAATAGAAAGAAAGATAAGCATTAAGGAGCATTAAATGGAACATCTGCTAAGACTGAGCAGGACCAACTAAGACAAAAAGGGAAAAAAAAAAGGAAAAACAAAAAACAAAGATTGTTGAACTACTGGTAGAGACCACTAGTAGACACCAATAGACCAGCACAGTGAGAAAACCAGCAAAAAAACAAGCCACCAGAGGTTAAGCCAGCTGCTTCAGGAAATCAACAGTGTCTTCTTCCAAAGAAGACATCCTCTGGATAGACTCCTTAAGCTTTGTCAGATCCTTAGGCGTGCAATGAAGGGTTTTTTCTTTGTATTATCTCTGGTGCACTTTCTCGGGCCAGATACTTGACCAATTGAATTAGTAGACTCTAGCTCCACATCAATAGTTGTCTTATCTTGGTGAAGACCTTCTAGCATTGCATATAATTCTTTGAGGTTATTAGTAGAATCTTTCACTCCTTCATGACTGGTATGAAGGATCCTCTTTAGAATATCCTCATTTATTTCCACCTTGTCCTATAGCTTCTGCATTTTATCCTCTAGCATAGTTAACTCCACATTAACCAATCCCTAGCTATCATTTACCTCCTTATTATCTTAGTTTTTGTTTTCCATACTCTGCAAAAGGTTCTCAAATTTTGTAGAGAGGGCCTGATAAATGAGATGGAGCTCCTTTATTTCATGAAAGGTCCATTTATCCATTCTAAAGGAATTGATGGACTTAGATTTCTCAATATGGAGGACCTTCACATTAGGATTATTTTTATCATTAAATTTATCTAAATTAAGAGAATTCCTTCAAAAATTCTTTGTCTTGGTCATTTTGATTCTCCTCGGGGAACTCATCCTCATTCCCTGGCATAGAGTGAGTATCATGGTTGATAGAATATTTATAATCAACTAGGGTAGGGACATTACCTTTTCCCTCTTTGATTTTCCCTTCCTCCTATCTCTCATCACCCTATCGCTCATCTGCATTTCCCTCCTCTTTCTCAGTACTGACCCTTTCCTCAGCCTTCATAATAAACCCAATGAAATTAAGGATATGGCTCTCTTCCTCATCAATAGAGTCCTTGATCTCCATCCTATCATCATCTTCCATAGTTTTAGCTTTTTTATCTACAATAGAGGAGCTTTTAACCTCCATAGTATTATTTTCCACTGAAGTAGCATCATCCAAGTTAGCTTCTTCTTCATCTTCATCTATTTCCATGTCATTTTACTCATCAAACTTGAGCATCAGAGTACTAGGCTTAGATTTAGGTTTTTTACGGAGGATGGTGTGCTCTTTCTTGAACTCCCTTCATTAAAGTCACTTATTTCTCTCTTTCCTTTCTCCCCTTTTATCTCTATAGATTTTTTCCCACCCTCCATAGTTTTATCTCTATAGTAATCATATATTAGATAAATGAGCCCATCATGCATGACCAGTTTTCGAAGATTCTTCTCATTTTATTTAATGTTATTATTCAGAGAGGAAAGAAGATAAAAATGGAAAGAAACTTTGGCTTTGTGTCTAAAGTGATTTAGAAACACAAAATGAAAATTATGAACCCTCATGAATCTACCATCAACAGTGAAGTATTCCATAATAACCTTTAGAAATTTAGCCAAAATGGGTTTAATATGGCCACTCTCATAGAAATATGATTTACCTTTCACCAGAATAGCCTTTTCTTTGTTGGATTTTGAGAACATCTTAATAGCCTTGTTAGATACTTTCCTTTCCTTAGACAAGTTCATGACAGACAAAGGAAGACCAATTATCTCAGCAATCACCTCAATAGAGAGAACAATCTTCTTACCACAGAGGGTAACAATGCCATTATTCCATCCTTCAGTGAATTTTTTAGTACTATCTTTATCACAGCCATGCAGCTTCTCTAGTTAGGGTGTAACCCCTCCTACTTTAAGCTTCCGCCAAACCTTCTCATTTTTCCAAGCACAAGTAATGGGCTCTTCTCTTTTCAACTCGCCTCCCATCTTGATAGTGACAGCAAAATTGTCCAGAATGAAAATGATGTAATTAGCAACAGAGGCAACAATGAAAATTAACACCCACAATACATATTTTAATTAAATCTTCTTAATTAATTTTTGTCTCTCTCAATGATTTTATGAATTGTTGTGGTTATTGAGGGGGCTAGACGTTTATTCCATCATTACTCAGAATCACCTCACCTTTATTGTTAATCTTGTCATATCTAATGAGATTACATATGACCTCATCCATTTCCTTTTCTCCTATCCAAGCGATAATTTCATCCCTTTTAATACCATAATTAGCTATGTCGTCTGCCACCTTATTAGATTTGTGATAGTTGTGAGACACATGAAATTTATCAAAACTTTGGATAGTAATTTTTATTTCCTCAATTATAGGATGGATAGACCATGAAGCTTTATTATCTCCTCTAATACATGTTATTAGGTTATTTGAATCTCCTTCCAGTCGGACCTTCCTACAGCCAATATTTCTAGCCAAAAAGATAGTTTGCAGATCTGTCATAGCTTCCACCACATGATTAGTCTGAACGCCCAAAGGTAAAGCAATAGCCCCAATACAATTTCCATAATTATCCCTAATGATACCACCACATCCAACCTGACTTGAATTCCCTTTAGAAGCTCTGTCAAAGTTAGCTTTGACCCATCCTTGTGGAGGAGAAGACCATACCAGCCTTTCCCTCATCTTCTCCTTATCACATTTCAGACCAGCAATGTTCTTGTTCATAATACTTCTGAGGTCCTCAATGTTGGAAAGTGACACTGCAAGCAATTGTTATTTTTTTCATTGATGTCAAACCTTTACTAGTGAGACTATTGCTATTTATTTGAGTACCATATCTATTTTTGATGAAGAGGATTTAACAAGAAGACCAAGTGAATGGTTGAGTTAAGGTAATTCAAAGGGTATTTGATCAGTTGGCACTCTGGCAAAGTAATTAGTTGTTTATCTTTCAAAGATAGTTTTTCTGGTTGTTCTATGTCGAGCAAGTTTGGATTGTGCTGACAAAAGTTTCTTATGAAAAGAAAAGTTGCTTGTGCTGAGTAAAGTTGCTTGTGACAAGCAAAAAGTTTCTCAATGTCGAGCACCATTGAAATTGCCGAGTGGAAACAGTGATGTTGGCCGACTTTCAGTAATTGGATTAATGATGAGATTTGAGATATCCGGCCGACTTAGTTGATTTTATTGGGATATGTAATGTTAATTAAAGATTGATCCATGTCATTTAATGTATGGGTAACCGTAATTAATGCATGGTTTCAAGATTAAATTTATCAACTAATTTGGAGAAGTAAATGTAATGCAAAGATGGTATGATCCGTTGGATCTGACCTATCCTAATATCTATGATCTTATTTAAGCAGCAAAAGATTTATCTAACCTAGACAGAGAGGTATATGATAACCTTAGGGGTTATTCATTGTGTGTGGATGAATGTATGTGTATGCAAGAGGTTTGCATAGTTGATTTACTGTTTAGCATGATCTAGCAGAGAAGGCAAAAGGCAGAAGTAGAAAGTTGCATGTGTGATTGCTTGACAGATTTCCAAGCAGATCAGAAGGTTGAAATGACAATGCAAGCTATCCAGTAAGTTAACATCAGAGCTGTAATTGGATCTGATTTGCAAAGTAAGTTGTATGTACCAGATCACAAACTATTGATTACTTTCTTACCATTGTATCAGTTAAATCCTTTATCAAGGTTGACTTAACTGTCATTTGTATAAATCCTCTAACAAGGTGACATTCAGATTGGAATGTTCTAAGTCCTCTAACAAGGCCACTCCTGACATGGTGATTAAATCCTTTAACCAGGTCACACCTAGCAGTGTATTATTGTAACCTTTCACAGGGTTGGCTCCTCACAGGGCATCACTTCAGAAGAGTGAAAACTTGGTAGCATGTTACTGGTGGTTTTTCCCATATTGGGTTTCCACGTTAAATATATGTGTCAACTTGTGTGAATGCTTATGTTTTTCTTTACTGTTATGTTACTACAAGCTAATTTTAATTGACAATAAACTACATGATTAAAGTTGTTGATTTATGCTACTGCTGCTGATTAGATCTGAAGTACAGAAAGTTGTATTTTCTACATCTAGACCTGAGGATAACAGATTCACCCCTCCCCTCTCAGTTATTCTAAATTCATTCTAACACTCAATAGTAGAGACCAGCAATGGAGAATCTTTAACAGATAAGTAGAGATTTTCATTCAAATTTATGAAGATTTTCTCCCCGATCACTCTTGGAGGAGCATGCAAATCCATAAATATATTATTGTTTCATTCCTTCCAGATATTCTATATTAGGTGGGGAGCTGCGAGAGCCCACATCATTCTAGCAGCATTGTGAGACACCAGGAAGCTCCATTGAAGGAAGAACTCTTGCACAGAATTGGGTAATATCTAGCAGACATTCCACCTTTGAAAGAAATTATCCCAGACCTCAAGAGAGTAGGAAGAATGAAGAAGGATATGAGATATATATTCAGCTTCATTTAAATAGAGATAACATCTATTGGGAAGATAAAATCCCCTTTTGCATAAATTATCAGTAGTCAAAATCTTATTTTGCAAAAATAGCCAATAGAACATATTAATCTTAGGGATGAGGGATTTCACCCAAGCTTTAGACCAGAAGGATTTTTTACATCCTTGGAAAATAAAAAAGAGAGAAGGATAAATAAAGTACCTTTTGTCAAAGTTTTAGGCCCAGGCCAATTGATCCTAGATATCAGACTCAACAAACCACACCTTTAGAGCCAGATTTGTAGGTTCAAGAGTAGGGTTTAGATCCTTGAGATTAATCCAAGATTGATTCCTCTAGTAATCATTGACCATAGTCCCCACTCATTCTTTACAATAATCAACAAGATGACAAAAAAGGAATGCTAGTTAGTGGTTTATCCATCATCCAACAGTCATCCTGAAACTTTATCTTCCTGCCATCACTCAATTTCCACCTTTTACCTTGATCAACAATATCCTTAGACTTTTGAACATTATTCCAAATATAAGATCAATTTATCCCTTGAGTAGAAGAGAGAAAAACCTCAAGTGTAGGAGTAGCATAGAGGTATTTCCTTCTGATTATCTAATTCCATTCATTTTATTCACCAAATATATGTCATTTCTATTTAGCAAGCAGAGCTTTATTGAAAATTCATATAGATCTTATTCTAAGACCACCACAAATTTTAGGTTTACATACATTTTCCCAGGACACCAGAGGCATCTGACTCTTCTCTTCCACTCTTGACCGGATAAATCTCCTTTGGATTCTTTCAATCATATCAACAAATTTAGTAGGGATTCTAAAGAGACTCATAGCACACACACACAATTTTTGAAGGGTTAATCTCAAAAGACAGACTTTTCTAGCATCACTAAGCAAATCCCCTTTCCATCCAGCCAACTTCTGATTAAATCTATCAATAAGAGAATTCCAGAAGGAATCTTGAGGTTTGGCACTCAAAGGTAGGCCCAAATAGGATGAGGGAAAAGTAGCAATATTGCAACCTAATATAGATTAAATATTGTGCTACCTTTCAACATGAGTGTTTATAAATAGGATAGAAATTTTGTTCCAATTGATGAGTTGACCCATAGCATTCGCATTAGTTTAAAGAGCCTACTTCAAATTTTTAGCCTCTTTAACAGTTCAAGATCCCATCATGATTGTATCATCAACAAACTATTCATGGGAGCAGATGATGTTGGTCAAGGAGGGTTGGAGGCCTTGGATTTTCTTGTCTAGAACCAATTTATTAATATATTTGCTTAGGATTTTAACCATTATTGAAAATAGAATAGGGGAAATAGGGTCACCCATCCTAAGGCCTCTAGTAGGTTTAATAAATTTAGAAGAGGTGCCATTAACAATAACAACAGTTGTAGAGGAGATTAGTTGCAGGATGAGATTGACCACTCTTTGCCCAAATCCAAAATCTTTAAGAACTTTACACAAAAAGGGCCAATCCACCTGATCATATGCCTTAGATAAGACTCTGATAAGTCCACTTGCATTTTTTGATGCTAATCTTTTGCTTTAAATTAAGCATTGCATTGTAATAGGTCTCTAATTCAAATTTAACTAAAACTAGCCCTTTCAAATAAAGTGTTTGTTGTTAATGGATTGTCATTACCTTAGACAACATTGTGCTTATCCTATAGCTAATTGTAGTTATCATTGACTCAAAATTCTCAATGATCTTCATATGTTGACTTTTACTTGCTTTAACATTGATCAATGTGGCTATTGTACAAAAGATGCTTTCGTGTAGATTTACTTTTGCATTATTTTTCTTTGTTATGCTCTTAATAAATGTTGATTCTTGATCTTATGGTATTGCACTAAAATGTTTCACTCCATCATGGAATGTCCCTTTAATAGTTAACTATTTTTAAAATTAATCTGCATTATTAATTTCAGTTGCATCTTTATTATTTGTTGGCACGCTAGGCTCAACCCTTGTGGGAGCCCACTTAATCCCACGTACTAATAGATAATAAATGTGTACCTTCTCTTGCACAATGAAACAAACTTGTTAAATAAAACATGATGTTCATTTTTGTTCCTCCACTTGCCTTTCTAATCAATCTGTATTGATGTGACTGAAAGTATTCATGCATAGTAGTTGATTTATAGAGATAGGATCTAGATCTCGTGCTCTAACATGTTTTCTCGCAACCCTGAAGGTACGTTAAAGACACAGGACAACCTTTTGAAGCTAGTTGATCCATAATGTAAGCACAGTTTGTCATTCCAAAGGCAATGACAGATCTTTTCCCCTTCTTTACATCTTCACTTCCATATTTTCTTTACTTTCTATTGCATCATTCAGTCAATCCCACGACTTGTGTGGGTCTTTAATTTTTGTTTCTTGCAAATGAACAATGTAGGATTTGAGAAACATGCAAATCCACAGAACCCGAATACACCTGCATGCAAACGACCTGATACAAAGTAGAAGCACAAAAATGAAAAAGCAGAACTCAGAGATGCTCAAAAGAAGAGTCACTATATTATTCTCTAAGTTATAAAAAAAATATTACAAAGTTCAGCCTATAAAGGTGAACAAACCCTAAAATAGAAATGCTAGGTTGCGCAATATAATTAATATAAAGTATTAATTATATGCACCTAAGAGATAGCTTAAGAAAAAAAGAGTAAGTAAACTAACTGATTACTCTAACACCCCCCCTTAAGCGAAGCTCAGGAGGTAAGCTAACCTAGCATAGCTAAGAAAGCAAAAGAAATGGGTCCCGGTAACAAGGCCTGATCAGGTACCCAACAAAAAAGAAATCTCTATAAACCGCAGAAATAGAGAAAACCCAGTGGGAAAAACCCTACCCCAAAAAGAGATGTAAAAGCAATCAAAGACAAAAATAATGACTTCAAGAGACTCTCTCAAAGCCAGTAGTATAATGCGTGCTGCCAACCCACCCGTGAGAGAGGGTTGAGGCTCCAAAGCCACCCCGGAATGAAAGAACCCCTGGATCAATGAACAAACCACCATGACTCCAATACAAAGGAGTGAAAGGAAGTGGGCACTGAAGAGGTGACCTCGAAAGATGAGGTGTCACAGGAAGGCCGAGCTAATGCTCAAAGGAGTAGACACGAGGATCCTAAAAGGGAATCCCCAAAGTAAGAGGTATGACAAGTGTGCTGACCCTGTTAGAAAAGAGGAGATGAGTGTCCTCTGAAGAGTCCTCAACAACTGCACCTAGTGGCTCAATGAATGGAGCTGAAGGGTCAAGAAGTGCTGAAGATGAATCCTACTGAAGAGAAAAGTACTCCTCAAGATGAGGTGTGGCAGTCACAATAATGGTCTCGGGAATAACACAAAGGTTCAAGCGACCTGAATGCACCTCATGACGCTCTCTCGAAAGGGGAGAGCTGTGCTCTGACAATGGAGATGGTGGACCAAAGTGAGAGAAGGTGTAGAGACAGGTGGAATGATCAACTATCCCTGTAGCAATAATGCCTCCTGTCACACTATCCCTGATGAAGGCTGAATCGGCCGTGAA
>MU223748.1:1972354-1985246 GCA_018584345.1 Thuja plicata
TCAGTTCATTGTTTATAGTTTTAAGATATCTTATCTATCTATTCATTTCAAATTACATACACATTTACTAAACATTCTTTCAATTACTTAAAGTATTTCAGTTTACAGTTCATGATATATTGCTTTCCGTTAGATTTATTTCAAGTTCCTTGCCATACTTGAGAGAGAAGGTTGAAGTGTTTCTTATCTACTATAAAAAGCCTTGTAACTTGAAGGATAAGTCAAGGTATATGCCTACCAGCCTTGGTTTTACAGAGCCAGAATTGCAGACGTTCCAACCTTGCTTTGGTTGTGACTTGTTAGTTGGCCAAATCACTTGGGTTTCCAATCATTGGATTGGCATGTCCATAGGAAATCCAATTTAGCATTTTTGGGCACCAATAGATTGGCGACTCCGCTGGGGATTTGTTCAAAAGAACATTTCTGTATTTTACCTAGAAGCTCTGGTGATATATTTAAGACTTTACTAGGAGAAAAGAACTCAAGAAGACAGTAAGTATTTTCCTTCTGATAAGAAGGTGGCAACTCTATTGAACAAAGCATTTCAGTTAGTGACTCTACTGAGGGAGAAGACTCAAAAGGAGATGGTGGATTATTTTTTCAAATGTATCCATCATTTCAAAGAAATTCTTTTATTCCAGATGGTATCAGGCGATTGGATCTTAGGATATTTCAATGCATCCCAAATAAGTTATCCCCTAAAAATTCACAACTTCTACCAAAATTCTATGGAGAATGGGATGAATCGACACTACAACACTTGGATACATTTTATACATTCATAGAATATTATGAGGTTTCTACAGAGGATCAGGTGATGAGGCTATTTTTCAAGACATTAAAAGATAATGCTAGACAAGTATATGAATAACTACCCACACAATCCATCTCATCATGGAGACAGTTTGAGCAGTGGTTTCTTAATATGTTTCATGATGCCAGTGGTGAAGAAGAAAACATGTGTTATGAACATGACATGTGCTATGAATAGGAAAGAGAGCTAAATTATATTTTGGAGGAAGAATCTTACATGTCCCCTTTGGATACATTCTTCAGTTTAGAAATATATAAAGGTGAACCTGCACTACATTTATTCATGAGAATGATAAAGATCTATCAGGAAATACCTTTGGATATCATGCCTCTAGGAAGGGAATTAATGGATGAAATTTATGAGTTAGGAATCTACCATGATTCTCAACTACTAGCTTTTCTTGAGAAAATATGTGAATTATTGAGGGAAGAAAAGAATGATGACATAGAGGAAGAAAATTCAGATCAGATTGAAGTAGAATCTATACGTAGTGAGATTTGCATGGAAACATGTATCAATGACCATGATGATGAGGAAGAAGATCTTCTCAGTACAGAAGAAATCTCATATTTACTAGACATGGAATATCAAAAACATGTTGAGAAGAGTGGTCAATTTTTTTTCTCAATGCACCATGATAAGCAAGTTGATGGATCAGTACATACTCAGGGGGTACTAGATAAAGAAGATGATAAATTTCAAGAATCAAATAACGGAGATGAAATAGAACAACATACAACATATGAACATGAAGAAGTTTTAAATGAAATCTCTCATGGAGATATTCCTGAGTTCTCTATATCCTTGAATCCATTATTTGAAGAATATTTTATATGCAATCAAGTCCATCAACATCATGATCTAAAGACTGTGAGCCTAGTGATCATTTTGAAGATGATGAAACTCAAAATATGTATGGGGAAGTGTATTCAGAAAGTGAGACATGCATTATTTCATCCTATGAGTAGAAGTTCTAAAAAACATGTGAAGATGAGATGGAATCAAATAACCATAATGAGGAGAATGTGTTGAAGATTAGTTCTGAAAATTATCCGAGTATCCTATTTGATCAAATTCTTGATAAGAAGGAAGTTTCTGAATGTGAGTTATCTCAAAATCCTTTTTGTGAAAAGAAACAACATCTTGAGTATAGGGAATATTGTGTACCTAAAGACATCCAAGCAGAAGATCTTAATCTAGTTACTTGTAGGGTTGATCAAATGCATGGGGATCTTCTATTTAGCAAGGACTAAAGATAGTGCACCTCTTGACATTTCTAAAGGTAAACAAAAGTCAAAGAGCATTAATAAATAAATGAATGGTGTCCATGAGAGTGGTGGCATCATATTTGGGAGATCCAAAGTATTACATGATCAAAATTATGTATTTGATAGAGGAAAGAAGCAGTGTTCATTTTTTGGGGGGGCAAGGGCCACCCAATTGAATATTCCTATGAAAGTTCTTCATGAGCCTATTGGTATAAAGATAAATATTAAAGATGAGAACCAAATCACTTTGTATCAGATTAAGTGTGGATACTTGGTTTGCTTCTCCAGAGATAGTTGGAATCTCGCTATGCTCACAGGGAGCATATGTCCCCAGAAAGAGCCACTGGTGGTACCCTAAATTTTGATAATTTAGAAGTCCCAATCCATTATCAAGAAGTGTGTTTCTCCATACTAAAAAAGATCAAAGGAAAGAATCTTTATGACACAAATAAATAGAACTAACTAATCAAAGCCTTCAGAAAATGTTGGGATTTAGACCTGCTACAAAGATGATTTTGACAAAGGATAAAGATGGTCAAATTTTAAAAATCTAAAAATGACCCAGTTTGGGAAATCAAATTTCCTATCTCTACAAGAAATATTAGTTTTTCATGAGGTGTTTTGGATTTTTGACAAAAGCCAAATCTGAAAGTTAGGTAGTTATTTTTTGGTTAGTTATTATTTTTCCAAAATAATTTGTAATGAGAGTTGTGTCTTTTCACCCTAAAGAGGTGTGAAAGCCACTCAAACACACATATATATATACATAATGTAAAATGTAAAGGGAAGACAAGAATACAAATATAATACAATTTCACATATTTGGATAGTTTTTAATCAACAAGTATAACATGGACCTAGATGTACTATTTTTTCAAAATTAATAAAGATCAGTCTTTTTTTCTTTCACATGTGTAATAGTTTCATTATCATTTTACAATTAGTCCCTCGGATAAACCAATAGAACTTCTTCAAAGTGATAGTTTGATGTGCATGCTTCCTTATTTGATTCATAGTCTATATTTTTAATTGGTTTTCTCATTTTGCATGGTTAAATTTTGTTGATTGAGGCCTTAGTCAATTGGTCTATCATCCAAGAAGTATTACCCTTTTGAAATATCTCTAAATTTGTTTTAGGTTGCATGTACATTCCATAACACCTTTAAAGTGATAATTTTTCTTGTAAAACTGTCTCTGAGGTTGAACATAAGATTGGAATGATCTTGACTCTATTTCCCATGGTAGAATAAGGCATTGGTCTAATGATTATTTGGATTATAGTTATTCAATTCATTGTTTATAGTTTTAAGATATCTTATCTATCTATTCATTTCAAATTACATACACATTTACTAAACATTCTTTCAATTACTTAAAGTATTTTAATTTACATCTCATGATATATTGCTTTCTGTTAGATTTATTTCAAGTTCCTTGCCATACTTGAGAGAGAAGGTTTAAGTATTTCTTATCTACTATAAAAAGCATTGTAACTTGAAGGATAAGTCAAGGTATAGGCCTACTAGCCTTGGTTTTGCAGAGCCAGAACTGCAGAAGTTCCAACCTTGCTTTGGTTGTGACTTGTTAGTTGGCCAAATCACTTGGGTTTCCAAGCATTGGATTGGCATGTCCATAGGAAATCCAATTTAGCATTTTTGGGCACCAACAGGACAGAAAACCCATATTGATCATGGAAGATTAAATTAACATTTATAACACTAGGAGTATATGATTAAATATGATCTTTCACTAATGGCTCTTATTCTATAGTCACTTTAGTAACTTGTCTCATTTTAAAGAACAGATGTGACAAATCAGATGATAAATAGCCTCCTAACTTGGTTTTAAAATCCCTACTAAGATTTATTGCAAAATAAGGTGGAAAATATATAATGTATATGTCTTGCAGAATGGAGAAATCTGGGCATGAATGCAATGTTAAACTCAAATTATTAATTACCCCCATAGTATTAATGGTTGACCTATCCAACTATACTACACCTTTTTTCAATGGTTCATAAACCACACCTAATTTATCCACTAACTACTTAGGCAGCACAAAATTGTTGGCTCCCAAGTCTATCATGCAGTTATGAACAAAGAAATCACCAATAACTAACGTAACATAAAAGAGTGGAGGATTTACCTCTGATTTTTGTTTTGATTAAGTAAAAATACATTTTATAAGGACCCAACACCTTTAAAAAAGATTTTATAAATTATTACATATAAAGTTCAACTAAAACTGTGCCTCGGCGCCCAAGAAATAAAGCCTTTAAAACAAAAGGTACACAACCTAACAGCAGGCAAAATCCAAAAAGAAACAGATGAGGATAGAAAAAAGATAGGACACATAGGAAAGGACAGCTAAATACACTTCATTAAATCCTGTGCCTGGAACACCAAGAGCTTCATCTGACCAGCTGAGTTTTTGAGTTCTTCTAGATCCTTATCCTCCTTAGTGCTAGACTTTTTAGTGTTTTTCCTAGTGCGCTTTCCCGGTCCCATGGTACCCTTCAGCTCATTTCCTTCTTTTTCACCCTTATCCTATTCAAATTTTTCCACCAATATCTTCGCATGCTCTAAGTTGTCTTTCAGGCTAACCAAACTTTTCTCCCCTATCTTGCACATGGTGTCTTTGATTTTGTCCACTCTGTTATGCAGCATTTGAAGCTTACCTTCAAAAACCCCATTCACCGCCCTGTCCTCTTTCTCCTTCAGTTTCTTTTCCATCTCACAAACCTTATCAACCAATTCAACATAGGCATCTGATCTTCCCACAACATCCTTCATCTCATCAATACAGACCACCATTGGTTTGTCCCCAATACTAATTTTCATGATGAAGTTAACCTCACCTCCCATAATCTGTATTTGCTTTTAGATGTTTCCAACGTCATCCATCATTTTACCTAGCATACAGGTAAAGTCCAGCAAACATTTCTTGTTATTAATATTATCATTAACCCCTCTATTTTCCTTCTCAATTTCCTTATTCACAGGATTATCAGTGTCTTTGGTCCTTGTAGTACCTTTGTCAATACTATTTACAATCTCCTCCGCAATCTTGTTGGCAATCTGCAAGTTTTTCTCTGTCTTCTCTGGGGAGATAAGGTCATCACCCAGATTCTCAGTATCGTCATCCATCTTTCCATCTTCCCCTTTTTCTTCCCCAATATTTCCCCCTATACTCTTCTCCTTCTCCATATCCTCTTCCTCCTCCAAAGAGAGAATAAGTCTCCTCTTACTAGTGTCTTTCCCCTTTTTATTCTTCTTATTTTTACTACCAGTAAGCTCCCCACATTTCCTCTTTTTACCCTCTTTCCCCTTATTCTCCTCATACTCGTCATCATATGTCTCCTTTTCCATTTCAAATTCCTCCACAACCGCCTTCTTCAGATTTTTCTTAGAAGGCGAGCCTTTAAATTTTGCCTTCTTAAGGTTTGGAGCATCTCCTCTTCATCCTCTGTTTCCTCATCATACATATTTTCATCGTCCTCTTCTTCAGTGTCCTCATAATCCCTGGCATTACCTCAGATTTTTGTTGTTCATCCTTTGTTGTCATATTATTTGCAGGCACAAATTTTGATTTTTCAGTTGGCTAATCAATCACTGAAATTTCAACTAAAGTCTTAATCATATTCTTATTTTGTCCAGGTAACGGTAGGGTGTCCAACATTGATAT
Source organism: Thuja plicata (assembly GCA_018584345.1). Classification (NCBI taxonomy): domain Eukaryota; kingdom Viridiplantae; phylum Streptophyta; class Pinopsida; order Cupressales; family Cupressaceae; genus Thuja; species Thuja plicata. The sequence goes on from MU223748.1 coordinate 1,978,122, forward strand.
GCTACAAGTAGTTTTCCTCATTTTATCAACAATATTAAATGAGGGAAAACTCACCTTTGGTTGTACCTTGTCAGCAACCTCATCTTTCTATAGTTGTGGTGTTGGAATCTGCACTTTGGGTTGCTCTTTAGCTAATAAGGGTTGTCCTCTAGGAAAATTTGTATATCTTTTGATGTTGGAGTAACAAGCTACCATTTTTGGCTTGTAGAAGCCTGATTCTACACATTATCAACTTGTAATTTGTCTTTATCGAGTTATTTTTCTATTTCAACATCTCACTTTTTGGACCTTGTACCAGCTAAATTGGGCACATAATGTTGATTTTGGTCTTGTATACAATTTACACCACAAAATTACTCACCGTGCATGAAATTCACCAAAGCTACATGTGGTGAACCTTGATCATTTTGACCAATTGACTGATCACTATTTTCTTGATTTGTACCTTGTTGATTTAAAGTGTTGTTCTACACCATAAGAGCCCAATTAAGTTCCCCATTTGGGCAGGTATTCTCATTATGAGACTATTTGCAAGGGTAGCACCACTCATAATCATGTACCATATTGTTATGTGCTACCAGATCTCTTGATGTGCTTGGAATCATGGGGTTATAAGGTTGACTTGCTCATTGATTAAAAGCCCTTCTTTGCCTCTAGTTACTAGTCTGATAAGAAGGACCATTTATCTGAAATGGGGCTTGATAAGGCCTATTCTCTTGATTCTACTTCTTTAAATTCATCATTTCATTTCCCAAATTCTGAAAAGTCTTCATTATCTTTTTAAGCTCTTGATAAGATGTTGTACCAGCACTTTGTTCAGTTACAAATTGAGGCTTATAAGCTGGAAACGTAGGGACAACAACTACTATAGGTAGAATTGTAGGTGAAATTGGTTGTATATCAGCAAGAATTGACATTTAAGTTCTAGGGGCTATTTTACTAGCTTGTATCAAGTTGTTTCATGTCCTTATTGTAATGTAAAAATTGGTTGGTAAAGAATGACCCCCCATAGATTGAATCTGAACAAATATATCCATGTTCAAAGACTTAAGGTAAAATAGAAATGCATAGTCATTATAAGATTTTACCGATGGTGGAATTTTATTCCACGTCTTCCGAAAGCAATAATTGAATTCAGATATCTTCTCATGTGGACTTATTTTGATCATTTTTAATTACTCAACCAATGACAAGTGATTTGACTTATCCTCGAATTGACCATTCAGCTGCTCCCCTAATTCATCCCAGGTAGAAATAGAATTAACTGGTAACCCTCTGAACCATACTAAAGTTTTCCCCTTGAAAGATGCTTCCAATATATTTAAGGAAACATCTTATTCAATTACTTGATGTAAACCGCACAAAAATGATACATCTTGGATGTACTACTACTCAATGGTTGTGACATGATCTTCACCTATGTAGAATGGTAGAATTTTCCAAGTAGTTGCCAGAATGTCATGATGATTTGTAATATTTAAAGGGCCACCTAGATTGAAATCCATAAAAGGTTGATTTCTTGGTACTTAATGAGCCATTAGGTTCTGAGCTGGTAAAATTGGGTTCACAACCGTTGGTTGTGCCTAATTAATTGCTGGTATAAAATGTGCAGCTGTTGGAAACTGATTTTCAAATGCTAGTAATTCTAAACCAGAAACTACTAGGAGCACCAGAATTGCTAGGAAACACAAAATCCTTAGGGATTTTATCAACAAGGCCTTCAAAACTCACAAAAATGGGGTTACCAAGGACTGTGACTATAGGATCAAAACTAGAAGGTGTTGTTCTTTATGAATTATGTGGTATTCTTCATGCCCATCTCATCATCCTACCCCCTCATCTTACTAGTTGGAGTTCCTAGTAATCAAATTTCTCTCTCCTTTGTCTTATATGTCCTTTTCTCATAGGCTGAAATACTGGATCTGTAAAAACTAAAACTCAGAGTCACCAAGTGCTTAGAAAATACCCTCTCAAAGGCTGAAAACTACTATTCACACTAAAATAGAAGAAAATATGCAGCTTGAAAGAGCTGAATATCAGTTCGGGTCCCAGCAAGCGTGCCAAAAATTCTTGTCAATCAAGATTACACCTGAAAAGCTAAGTATGAAACTCAACAATCTTATTGAAACATAGAAACACTCTCAGATTATGGGTTATCTATGATGAGATTGAATCTTGAGATCAATAGCAACAATGCAATTCAAACCAATTGTCCTCCCTTGTTCTTCTCTTTCTTAATGCAAATATGTGGTCTCAATTTGTGCTCAATTGGACAACATGAGAATTTGAAACTGGGTGGTTTTGAATCATGAGAATTACCTCTCATTATATAGAAATCCTAGATTTCAATTAGGATTCTATGATTGAGGAGATGACTAAAATATATTGAAGATTCAACTGGATTGGATTGAAGAGTTGAACTCAATTAATTGGATAGTGAAGTGAATAGATTGATTTGTTAACTCATTTGATTATGAGTGAATTGAATTTGATTGGAACGTTGACTCGATTAATGGACAGATGACTAAATTGATTGATTAGTCAACTTGATAGATTGAATAGAGAACTAGATAGATTGATCAATCATAAAAGGTGATTGAATAGTTGGACTAAGACTTAGTGTTAGTTAGAACTAGAAGAATAATTTTATAATTAAATAAATTAGAAAATTTATTTAATTGCACATGTGGATAATAAATAAATAAATAAAATTTATTTATTTATGAGAAGAATAAATTAGGAGATTAAATAAATTGTCATTTATTTAATTATTACGAGAAAAGATTAATTAATTGTCATTATCATATAAATATAAAAATAACAACAAGGAAGGTATTAATTAAATAATATGATTATTTAATTAATTGTGAAGATAAAGGTTTAATTAAATAATAACAATTATTTGATTAATTAAAAAAAGAATAATAATTAGACGTTTAATAATTAAATATTTAATTAAAATTATTCAATTATGGAAGTAGGGGAAATATTGTATTCTACATTTGAAAGTAGTAAAATGACACTAATTAATTAAATAATAGAGATTATTTAATCAATTGAGATGAAAGTTAGTAAAGTTTTCGTGCACGAGCAACAGGTCAATTTTATGTGTCTACAATCTGGTTTCCATTTTTAGTACCCATACTAAGCTATTTATTTTATGTGAGTTTTATATCCTACAACTTCTCATTTTTTGCTTATTTTGTCTTCTATCTAGTATTATCCATCCATATTCCTCTAAATTAACTCAGCTAATCATTATAGTGAGGGATCATTGCACTCATTCTGCGCTTAAGTCCTCTTAAGCCTTGTGGATCATCTTCCTTCCTAATGTGTAATATAAAATAGGATCAATCCCCTTGCATCCCTTTTATTACTATATAGGTTTATTTAGTTTCATATAGTTAAGGCAGTTGTACCATATCTTTTGAAGTTCACATCTAAACTATGTCATAGTGTATCTTTAATGAGTCAATATTCTGATGAACTTTTTATGTCAAAGCTAGTCAAGTTTTTTTGTCCAAGAAAGATGAGGTTGTGGGTAAACATGTCTAAATTAATTTACAAACATCCAATATCAATATGGAGTATCTCACATAATGATGAATTGTAGAAGCTTTATCTAAGGCATTAACAATTTATCTTCTAAGGCAAAAAAAAATGGTTGCTTTCCTTTGCATAGCATGATTTTGTCTTGTGGTTCATAAGTTATGGTTTCAAATCCAATACGATGTTATATCCTAAGTTTCATGCCACAAATGCTTCCACAAATAAAGTTAGAGATATATGTTTATCGAATTGTGCTCAAGAAAAGTAAAGAGTCTCAAAAGACAAGCCAAAATGATCCATATTCCTCACGAATGATAGATATGGTCAAGAAATTTTGAGGAAATAATTAGATAAGTCTAAGTTATATTCTATTCAAGTTCCAAATGATTTGTTGTACTGCAGTTCAATCTTTAAAGTGTTAGTGTGGTATAGTTAATCTAGAGCTTTTTGTTTTTTTATCTATACAAGTGGTTTGCATACTTACACTAGCACATAATATTTAAATACTACAAAAGAAGCTTATAGGGACACTTTTCAAGTATAAAAATTCTCATATATTGATCCACATGATAATATTTTTCTCTCCAGTAGCTCAAGGGATATAATTTGACGATTTTGGTGATTTGTTGTACTCATGTACCCATGTAGTATAAGTACTCATGGTTTTCTCAAAAATGTATCCTTTAATCTTTAACCACCAATCAATACACCTCATATTATTAAGTCCCTACAGGATGCATGCCATGAAATACTTACAATAATTAACTTTCTGTTGGTTTACCTTGTCTATCCTTATTCTCCTTGATAACCAATAAGCAGTAAAACTATTTACCGATACTCAGTAAATATGCAGAGTATACCAGTCAATCTAGAAATGCATATGTGAAATGTAAAACAATAAAGTAATAAACCATACACACATAACAAATGAATTTTAACGTGGAAACCCTATTAAGGGAAAAAACCACTGGGACTGGTACCCCAAATTTTCACTCTTCTGAAGTGAACCCTGTTAGGAGCCAACCCTGTTAAAGGTTACAAACACACTGTTAGGTGTGACCTTGTTAGAGGATTTTATACATAGGTTGTCACTTAGTATTGGGCATCTATTTTGATACCATCCTTGAATTAGCCTCCTTCTTAGACTATCAATAGGCTTTACGAAAATCTTGCTACCATCCTTGAATCAACCTTCTTCTTAGGTTATCAATAGGCTTTATGCAAATTCAATGCTACTTTCATGAATCAACCTTTTTGGCAATCTATTAGGATATACCTCAATTATAGAAGATCGTTAAGTCCTCAATGGTTAAACTGAAACATTACGACCTATTTCTAATGCAACTTGAATTGCAGATTTTTAGATCTATTTAAGTACAATACCTCTTTGATCAATGTATCAATTCAATTCTTTGTGCTTCACACTTTTTTCTTTGTGATGTTGTGCTTCACTATTCGTCGGTGTCTACATAATTCTTTAGCTCTCCTTTAGCTTGATTGATCAGGACTGTATGAAGTTATCCTTCACCAGTTTCTCTTCAGCATCCTCTTTCTATTCACTCCCCTTCTATGTATTTGATTTCTTGTGATTACAGAAATGAATTATGCTTGTCTCTTATATAGACATGATGTTCCTTAATTCTTGATTCTTGATTCTTGATTCTTGGCGTAAAAAACAATCCAGCCAATCTAATTTACTGCTTTAACTCTTGATTTATCTCATAGTTATCTTCTTGCCAACTGTACAAATCTTCTTTAAATCAATTACTAAACTCTATGTTATGTCAGTCAACTCTGCAGTTAGTCATTGGTGACAACTGCCAGTTCAATTGGTGCAACTCCAGTTAGCTTCGGGATCTCCATCCGTCAGGCATCATTGGATTTTTCTCCATTGGGTATCACTATCATCTACTCGTCGGGCATCACTGTGACTTTTTCTTGCCTTTACCGATGGTGTGCACTTTGTTGGTGTTGTCTGTCACTTAGTGAATACTTGACTTTTATGCATTGCTGAAAGCATAATCTTTGTTCCATTGATTCTCTAAAGTATTTAGCATTATGTACATGACTGTATAGATGATATCAAGTTGACATCAATGACAATACAAACCATTAACTGATTTAATTTTTTGCATCATCTTCAACTTAACATTATCAAACATTCAATCAGTTACATGTCATCAATCTCTCACTTTGGCATTGATGGAAACATACTATATTATCACACTATAGTATTTCTAATACAATATGAAATACAATTGTTGAAATTCATCAGATTACCAAACACTTTGTTTTGCTAACCGATAAAAATGTTTGACCGTCGATAAGCTCTATGTTAGCTTAGATTTGATTCTTGCAGCTTTTTGTATTTCTTCTTCTGATGTGTTGTGTTCTCTTCTTGTGTCAATTTCTCTCTTTTTATTGTTCTTCTTCTTTGATGTCTTTGTCTTTTGTTAGCAACTCTCCCTTTGTATATGAGTTCTTCATACAAATTCTCTCCCTATGGATATGATCTCTCCTTGTTTGGAGTAATATGATAATGAATAGTTTCTGATTATAATATGGATACATTCTATCCCTTTGACAAACATGCCAAACAAATATTTTACAAATATCTGACATTCATGTCAAACAACTATTTTCTTCTATCCATAATATATTCTTTGAATTTCCCTTATCCATCAGCAATACAACAATATGATCTGATGCTCGGTTCTGATATATACCTTTCTATATATAGATGTAGCTTTGAAGTTCATCTTTTTGCTTGCATCCACATGAATGATATTTTGATAATATATAGGCTGATGAAGCCTTCAATCCTTTACTGACTGGTAAACAAGGGTTTGACCCTAGTCTCTTTCTCAAGTACTCAAATGTATCTTTGGGCAGTGGCTTGGTGAAGATATCAACCAATTGTTCTTTTGATTTCACGTATTCAAGTATCACCTCTTTTTCTTGAACTTGTTCTCTTAAATAATGATACTTGATTGCAATGTGTTTAGTCTTTGCATGCATGACTGGATTCTTGGAAATGTTTATTGTACTGGTGTTATCACAATAGATAATCATTGGTTCTGAGATCTTCATATGCATACCTTCTAGCAACTGTTTGATCCATGCAATATTTGAGCAGTTTGTAGTAGCAGCAACATATTCTTCTTCTATGGTAGACTGAGAGATGCATCTTTGCTTCTTGCTAATCCATGTGACAAGTCTGTCACACATAAAGAATGCTCTTATAGTTGTGCTCTTCCGATAATCAAGATTTCCATCCCAATCAGCGTCGGTAAACACTTTTCGTTCAAATTTTCCTTCTCTTCTATACCATAAGCCAAATTCCTCAGTATTCTTCATATATCTTAAGGTTCTTTTCACAGCAGTCATATGTGTTTACCTAGGGTTAGTAGAAAATCTAGCAACAATTCATACTGCATGTGCAATATCTGGTCTAGTGTGTACAACATACATGAGTTTTCCTATCATTGATCTATACAAAGTCTGATTTACCTCTGTTGTATTGTCTTCCTTTGTTAATTTGCATCCAGTAGCCATCGGTGTTCCAACAGGTTTGGA
>MU223748.1:1986987-1997622 GCA_018584345.1 Thuja plicata
TATGGGCTTTGCTTTTGAAACTAGACTTTGTCATTTTACCTTTTTGACAATTTTTGCACATGATGTTGTCTAGCTTTGTCATCGTCGGTAAGCCTCTTACACTTCTTTTTCTGCTTATTTTCATCATATTGTCAAAATTCACATGACACAATCTTTTGTGCCACAACCATATGTCTTTGTTTCGAGTCATTAAGCAAGTGGGATTAGTATCATTCAGATAGAATAAGTTACCTTTAGTCTGTTCACCGGTACCAATCAGTTTTCCTGATTTATTGAAGATCTTTGCCTTCTTGTTTTCAAATGCTACTCTGTGACTTGATTTATTCAGCTGAGAAAAACTCAACAGATTATAATTCAATCCTTTTACCCAATAAGCATTTTCACATTTAATCAGGTTATTCAGCATTATTGTTCCTTTACCTTCAACTGGAAAAGGTGTATCATTTCCCATTCTTACTGTACCACCATTATAATATTCAAAAGTGTTAAACTTTTCTTTGTCACCAGTCATATGGTGAGTTCAGCCACTATCTATAATCCAGATATCATTCTTACTAACCTTAGATATGAGTGCAGTTTCTTCATACCTTTAATCTTCATCTGAATCATCCTTCAAAGCTACAAATACTATCTTGATGTCATCATTAGGTTTGGTGTCAGTATCTTCATCTTTGCAAGCAGCTAGGTAGCTAGCCTTCTTGCATTTATCCTTGTAGTCTCATGTATCCTTTCTTTCTGATTATCGGTAACCTCTGTAATCTTTTTTATCACCTCTGTTAGATTTCTTCTCAAAAGATTTTTCATCACTTCTGTCATCTTTTCTTCTGTTAGGACATCTTACAGAAAAGTGTCCAATCTCTTTACAATTAAAGCATACAAGTGGTAACTTGCCTTTGTATTTACCTTTGCCTCTCTACATTCTTCTGGCCATAAGTGCTTCTATTTCATCTAGATCTTCTTCTTCACCTTCACTTTCACTGTCCCTTCTAGATGAGCATATATGATTGGATTTGTGTTGCCAAATTTTAGTCTAGGGTCTTTAGGTGCTAGGGGGTATAATTTTTCTCTGGTGACTTACTTCTCATTCATCTTGAAACATTCCCCTAATGTGCTTATCATAAAAATTATCCTCTTTGCCTATTTGAGCCTAGCGGGTTTTCAATACTTATACTCATTTTGGTGTTTAGGTGTGTCAGGAAAAGGGAAGTCATAGCATCTTTCGAATGAGAAGTAGTCACCCTCAGATCTGTAATGATCATGTGTTTTTCCGAAAGGTAAACATGTGATTTTCATAAATGATTCATAAAGATTTTTGTTCGTAAAAATATTTTTTCAACTCTCAAAGATATCAAGTTGCGGAGTGGTAATGATGATCATGTGGCATCTAGAAAAGTTGGTCTCAGTGGTGCAACCCCGACACAAGTGAAAAAGAGCTTATAAGAGATTAAGTGCTCCCGACGGAAAAGAAGTCATTTAAGTGTGAAAAGGATAAAGGGTAAAGTCATTGGGATATTTTTCTGGATTAAAGGAAACAGGCTTACGGGAAAAGTATCCTCTTATGTTCTTTTCCCACACAAGGAAAAATGGTCTAATGCTTATGCATTTCGGCATCGAAAGGAAAGTATATTATTTTTCTACAAGGCTAAGGATGTGTTTCAGTAAGCGGCTAATGAACATAAAATTTAAATGTAAATGTTCAGATTTTGAGGCTGTTATGTTCCTCAAAATGGGAATTTCAAATAGTCGTTGAATACTAAAATCAAATGTTAATCCTACTGTTACAACCGTTAAGCTCACCTTAATGACATTCATGTGGTGCCAACGTTTAGATTTTGGCGGCTATTTCTTTAGCATTCTCCATCATTTTCTACTCACTGTGTTTGCTTAGCAGGCCATTTGTCTTCACTTATGTTCTCAGTTTTATAGTAAATGGAAATCAAGGATTCTGGTTATGACAGATAAATTGGTATTGAGAGTGAGTTGAAAGAAGTTTCCAACACATCTCTAAGATTCTTTGATCTCAGAGATTTGCATAGAAGATTTAATTCTAATCCAATTCACCCATTACTCGGAAGCTCAAAGATAGCGGTCTTGTAGAAGCTAGAGGGTTTTGAATGGTAGTTCAAGCTCCTAAGATCGTCAGAGAATGTATTGAGAAATATGACCCAGTGGAAAACCAAATCCTTTTCCCAGATCAGTCTATTTTTTTGTCAATTGATAAAGCCCTAATTCAATCTACCTTCAGAATTCTGGTGAAGGACGCATATTGCAACATTGACTTCAATCTTTCTGCGTTTATGTTCAATGAAAAGAAGGCTCTAAGGAGGGAAGACATGCAGAAAACCTGGTTCCAGAACCCTCAATCAAAGAAGAGTAAGATGTTGAAGACTCTCTTTGGAACAACCTTAAAGAGGGAAATTGTTGATATTCTGGCCCTATTAGCCAGATTGGAAGGGAAACCTGAAATCCTAGATTTTGTCGAACATAACTTCTACCTTGTTCAAGTTGTCTGCGAAGAAAATATGTTCATTGATTGGGCCGAAATATTGTGTGAGAAGTTATCATCCTGATTGAATTCCTGTCGAGGATTCAAACAGTTCTATATGTCTTCATATTTGATCTATACTCTGGCGACTCGACACCTATGGCCTGGCTTACCAGCAATCTAGAACTTAGATGAAAACACCAAAATATTTGAGTTCTACCCAAATTTGCAATTGTGTCAGAGCTTTGAAGAACACACGTCTGTGAATGATGCATTCACAATGAGAATATGTCAGGAACTTCAAGGTTGCCCAGAAAGAAGATTCTCACCAGAAATCATCTCGGCAATTAGTCAGTTTGGCTGCTCTTTCATCCAATTCCTGAGTTTCTCTTATCTTTGGATAGGAGCCTTCTTCGTATTTCCTAAGAGGTTTCCTTGATATCCTGAAGATAAATTAGTCTTAGTGGAGCTTTACCGACAAATATTAGAAGTGAACACTCTGTGTTCAACTGTGAAGAAGATCACTAGGATTTCTTTCCCTATGGTCGTTGGTCCATATTCCTGTGCATCCAGATCTGATGCCCATAATTTAGTAAAGAGTTTTGAATATAAGATCAAGCTGCCTGACTATGAGGTTCTTAGGTCTCAATATGATCCTATGGGTTTTGTTAAAGATCACTTAAAGCTCGGATATGCTTACAGACATCTCCCGAATATTGAAGACTTTTTGGCTAAGTGTTCTAATGAGTATCAGACATGGGATAAATTATGGTCCCGTTTAACTTTAGATTAAATTAATTTGTATAAAAATGCTATTGATGTATCTGATCTTGCAGATGACGGACTCTACATGCATCCTTTTTCCTACGACTAGATCAAAGTGTTGCCCATTTCTTCCTCTCCACCCACTATTCCAGTGGTTGATTCATTGGAGCTTCTCATGAGAGGCATTAACAAGAGAACTGACAAGTGGGTGGAATGGACCAGGGACCAACAAAAAATAACTTCTAGTGCAAGTTCTTCCAGAGGAATGACTTCAGGAGCTGGATAGTCTACTTTAGCAGCTACTTCTTCTATGGTGCCATCAACTTCATCAAGTGCAACACAATCTGCCAGGCAAGGAGGTGACCAACCTCCAGAAAAGAATGTTCCTATCACCCCCACCTATGGAGGTGGTTCACTCCTAAACATTGGAAATGAAGAGGAGAATAGAGGAGATAAGGAAAAGGAAAAGGAGAAAAGTCAAGAGGCATCCGTGACCAAGCCTTCCTTAGCAATTCCAGTCATCACTTTGGATGACACAAACCCAGTGGATGGTCAGGACTCCTCTCACCCAATAGATTCCCTGGCCCTTTCATTGACAAAGGTGGCCTCTTTCCATGTTCCACCTCCAGGAAAGAAGACTCCTCCAGTTGTCTGGAATCTGATTGATCCTACAGCTCCTTAGTCTGTAGTTAGGGTGTTATCCACAGATTCATGGTTGGAAGATACCATTGAAAAGAAGAAGAAACGATATGAGGAGGCTACTTCTTCAAAGGACTTGATTCTTAAGGCAACCTCATCTCAGTCACTAGTGAGGAATTCAAACAGGCAAAAGTTCGTGGTAGCTCTCTCTCATGATTCCACAATCAGGCATATGTTAATGGAAATAGTAGAGCCATAGAAAGAAGGAAAGTTTCATGAACTGTAAGCTCAATATTATCAGATTAAAACAGTGGATCTAGGAGTTTCGATGCATGACTCAATGGTGAACATTTGGAAAACCACCAACGAGCAGATTGAGGATAGGTTAGAAGAACTCTGGGCAGATAAGGAGGTTCTCAAATCTGCAAATAAGGAGCTAGTTGAATATATTAAATTTTCTCTTGGCAGTACCTCATCTTCTTAGTTTGATCCTAGTGCTGAAGAAAATAAGAATTTTCTACTGAAGCTGTAGAAAGAGAGATAGTTTGGACAAATTGGCAAAGCATGGATAGATGCAATGAAGGTTCAAGGCCCAGTTGTCATTGAGAATTTGGGGAACCTTCTACTTGATGCAGACAAGTTGAAGGACACAACATCAAAGCACTAGGAGACCATTTACAATGCATCCACTGGATTGACAGAACAACTAGCTACCTTGCAGGGGGTGATTGATATGGAGACTAGTGTTGCAATCTCCAATGGCATCCTCAAGACCGTGCAGGAGCCATTGTTTCATTGGAGGCAATCTTTGGAGTTCATGATTGAGAGCTCAAACAAATCAGCAAATGAACTCAAGTCTTTGATTGAGTTATTCCAAAAAGAGATGAATCAACTTTTTGAGTTTTTGAAAGTTTTGCACACAGAATCTCAAGTTTCTGAAAGTGACAAGTTGGTGAGTACAAAGCGAACGAAAGCTAAGTTACTTGCTTTCATAGATGAGATTTCAGATCTGGCTAGCTTCCAAGTGTCAAAAATTAGTGAGCTCTTCACAATAGATGTAGTAATCAAAGTGGAATCAGAGAAGCTCCAAACCTAGATTGCCAGGTTGGATGAATTGACAGAGATGCATGACTTTTGGATGATCCGAGCTGACAATGTAATCATTCTAAAAGCTCAGGAGTTGGGAAAAGTAACAGATGCAATGAAGGCTTACAAAGGCAAAGTTGTTTCACTGAAGTCAGCATAGAATCTGTTGACCTATGTCATTTTCCCATTTTTTGTCTATCATAGCTATTTTGGGCATTTTGTCAGCCTTGTCAGTTTTTGTAACCAGCCAAGTTTATTATTAGAATGTTCCTTTTGAAATATTGTAGGAAGGCAATCATTATTGTAACAGGTCATTTTCTGAGAAAACCTATATATGTAAGTAAATTTCTGTAAAGCAAATAAGATCGGCAAATATTACTTTGGGCAAACCCCTATAGCTGGGACTACTATGTGTGACTCTGAGTCTAAAGTGATTTTTGTTGTTCATTTTAGTTAGCTATGTAATTGTCTTGAATGAAGATGCTAAGAATGGAAATTGAATGAATATTAATGAACTAGGTTTTGTTATTTTCATCCAACGGATTGTATGTTTACTGTCTCCAGCATTAGTACTCAGATTTCCTTTCATTTGCACATTTTATTTCTATAGATTGTTTCTTGCATAAGAGATTGGGAAGAGTGTCAATAGAGAATGAGATCAAGATAATCTAGGTATTGTCAGAGTTTCACAATCTAAGTAATCTAGGAATTGCATTGTTACACTTCCTTTCTTCATCTCTACTAGTAGATGGTAGTTTGCATTCATCTTGCACTGCATAGTAGTTTGAATAACAGATTGCATGTCATTGAGTAAGTTCCCCTTTCATTGCCTAAGTTTTTTAAAGCTTTGAGCAACTTGGTTAAACCTCTTCTTCTCTCCGATTAAGAGCATACCCCCCCTTAAAAACCAAAAGGCAAGATTCATTGCATATCTTTCGCATAAGGGATATTGTACCTTTCAATTCAGGGGTCATTGATAAATTCCTATCATTGATCTAGTCTGTGGTTACTTTTTGTTCTACATAAGCCAGCTTTGGCTGTTTCCAAGAGTCATTTGATAAATCAAATTTGAAGTAGACAAACTATAAACCAACAATTTTTGGCAACTCTACTGGCGAAGACTCATAATACTCCTAAGCTTACTTAGTAATTCTGTCTGTGGCTCTACTAAGTAACTTAGAACATTTTGTTTGGCATCTCTAATGCTACATTATATATATCACTCTTAAGGAGAAATGGTGATTGCCTCATGAAGGACAAGTCCCACTAGAGAAACCTAATCATTTTCTTTCAGGACGAGCTAGAAGATTAAGAGCTGTGCAGCTGCTATGAATAGATTTAGTAGCTCTAGATCCCAAGTATACCCATAGTGTTCAGAGAGAAGGGCATAAAGATCCTATGTTTGAAGAATTGCAGAAGCAAAAGTTTCCTTTGTTAGAAGACCCTCTCAGAAGAGGAAGAACCAACACCCAGGATCCTGTCTCTCTAGGTATTTGTGGTGCTCTATTGCCACCATCACGCCTTGCTTCCCAAATTCATAGTCATTCTTCTATACCTCCTTTTATCTGCAATACCACCCTATCATTGTGTTACACCCTCACTCTTTACGGAGTAGTTGCTCCTACCAACATCAGTTTCAAAATTGTGCCAGTAGTTCTCCCTATTTCAATGGTTGTTCCTTGGGGTAATGCTATTGGGCCTCTCTAGCTACGAGCTAATAATGACTTACCTCGAGCTTCCTGAGAGAACTTCCCCAAATTTAATGGATACGGGAAAGTATCCGCTGATGAGCATATTTCAGCTTTCTTCACCGCATGCAGCATTGTAAACCCTCAGCATGAAGATGTAGCAGTGAGAATGTTTGTAGAAAATTTAACAGAAAATGCTGCTGACTGGTTTCAACATCTTCCTACCGTATGCATAACTAATTGGATTGATATGAAGAACTACTTTGAAACTCGCTAAAAAAGTACAGAAGACAAGCACACTCTTCTGACTCAGCTCACACAAATTAAGAAAGAACCTAGTATTCCTATGAGGGACTTTATTGCAAGGTTTAATAAGCTAACAAACAGGATCCCCGCTGCTAGCAGGTCTACAACTGACAATCAAAAAATGTTCTTTATTATTTCCATGCCTCCTAACATAAGTTTTCAAATTAGATGAGCACATGTGGCTAACCTGCAAGCTGCGCAAAATCTAGCAATTGAGCTAGAAGATGATCTCATAGCTGTCAGGAAATGGAAGCGAGAAATGCAGAGTAGTGCCTCCACAAGCTCTACTCCTGGTGTAATCAGAAATACTAGACAATGCTGCAGAAATTATCTAATGAGATGATTGCCCTCAAGCATAAAATGGGAAAGTCTACCTTATCCTTTCAGCAGCCTTACCAGGATACTCCCAGAAAACAATATGAAGGTAAACAGTTATAGTTGCCACCTGCTCAACAAAAGCTCGCTATTGAGGCAGCTAAAAAGCATAATATGTGCACATTTCATCTGAGAGCTGATCGTGATGGTATTAATTATCCAGAAATGAATAGATATAGACAGCTAGCCTCAAGCAATGAGCTAACTATTGAATATCTTGAAAGTGAAGAAGATTCTGCTCCCCATGGCGACTCCGATAATTTCTTTTTGGAGTATCAATCTGACTCCGAGGTCTGAGGTGAATGCTTTGCTACCATGGATGGAATTCAAATGGCAATGGCAACAAGAAGTTAGAGAGACAAAAATCTGGGAAACTCTATTCCTTCCTGGAATATGGTAGCTGGTCCTTCGGGTGGTGTACCCGGATATTCTACTTCTTCAACTTGGAAGAAGGATCACTTGAAATCTGAAACAAATGGTAAGTCTTTGTCTTCCTTTGATATAATTCAATACTACAAAGATGCTAGAATCCAAGTGTCCTTTAGAATATTTAAAAACTCATCCTACTAAGCTTCAGAAGCTTGTAGATTTCTTTAAAAGTGATGCCAATTCCAGAATGTAGCCTAATATAAATTCTACTGTTAGTGATGAGTCCCCTAATAGTGCCCCTGTAAATGATGAAGAGCCCATCCTTCCCTTGCTCTTTCAGGAAGAATTTTCTTCAGTCTTAGCCACTACTCCTGACCAGAAGCCTGACCTGTTCTATGTCTCCTTATTTGTAAATGGTCATAAACTAAGTAACTATATTATTGACTCTGGAGCCTCTGATAATACCATGCTCGCTTCTGTTGCCAAAGCCCTTGGATTGACCCTTACCAAAACCTTTGGTCATTGCTATTCAATGGATGCTACATAGGTTCCCCTCTTAGGTCAAGTAAAGGATGCACTAGTTGCATTAGCCACACATCCTGCAAAAAGAATGAAGCTAACCATCCTGGTAGCCTATATTTCGGCCAGCTATGGTATGCTTCTAAGTAGAAGTTTTTGTAGAGACATAGGTGGAGAAATCAAAATGGACTGGTCCCATGCTATAATTCCGGTGGGTACTAAGAAGATAAAGTTGGAGCCAGAGGAAAAGGCCAAATTCACAGTAATGAAGTCTAATGACCCTAAGGCACAAATCCTCTACCAGGAGATGGAATTCATCAATTATATGATGTTTTCAGATCTTAATCATCAAGATGAAATGCCAGAAAATACTAACAGTCAGGATATCTAGACCTTGGAGTTTGATGGTAGTTGTGCTACCGTAGGATCAGGAGCTGGCATAGTGCTTATTCCCCCAGAAGGAGATATGATACAGCTTTCTTATAAATTGTAGTTTAAGAAGACTAATAACATGGGAGAATATGAAGCTCTTTTACTAGGCATTGATGTTGCAAAGCAGAGAGGGGTATAAATCCTTAAAGCGCTCGGTGATGTAGAGTTGATAGTAAGGCAAGTTTGAGCATAGTATGCAGTGAAAAATGCGAGACTGCGTAGTTATAGGAATAGATTCTGGGATGAGATAGAGGACTTTGATGCCTTCTCAATCCAGGTTGTTCCAAGAGAGCAAAATACAAGAGCAGATTTGTTGGCTGCCTCAACTTCACTTCTCCTCCCGCATCTGGAAATAGGAGACAAGCAATATAAAGTTGAAGTTATCTTTAGGCCGAATATTCCAGATAATGTGGAAATCTGGCAAGTCTTCATCAGTGACAAGCAGATACAAGCTTTCACGGAATGATCAGATCATTTCAGTGATCAATACTTTGAAGGAAGTTCTAGTACCTGCAAGGAATTGTCTCCAGACAGTAAGAAGGAATTAGAACTTGGAGAAGAACAGTTGAAGGGTAATAAAATTCCTCGACACCTTATCTCCCTTGAAAAGCTTTTTGATAGACATGATGCTTATATTAGAAGAGAGAGAGATAGGAAAGGTGGTACGTCAGGGGAGTTTGAGGGAATGAACATAGGCAATGAATTTAAACCTAAGATGATAAATATTGGCAGTTGCTGCAAAAAAAAAGGAAAGACAAAAGGCTAGACACCTACTCTCCAAATATAAGGATGTATTTGCTTGGGGCTATGAAGACCTCAAAAATTTTGGGAATGGAGATTTCAAGCATACGATTCCTCTCAAACCTGAAGCTATCCCTTTTGGGTAGACACAACGAAACTACAATCCTAAGGTTTCAGATGCCATTTTTAGAGAAGTTCACAAGATATTGGAGGCAAAAATTATCTATCCTATATATCACTCTACATGGATAGCCAACACCATGCCTGTCCAGAAGAAGAACGGAGAAATTAGAATTTGTGTCGATTTCCAGAATCTAAACCAGGCTTCTTTGAAGGATAATTACGCCTTGCCCAACATGGATCATATATTGCAAATAGTAGCTAGATCCGAAATGATTTCCATGTTGGATGGTTTTTTGGGTTACAATCAGATTGAGGTGGATCCAGAAGATAAGTATAAGACAGCATTCACCACTCCTTGGGGAACGTTTTCTTACAATAGAATGCCCTTTGGGCTTATTAATGCTGGAGCTACCTTCCAAAGAGAAATGAACTCTTCATTTTCAGATTTTTGGGATAGAATAATAGTTATATACTTAGATGATTTAACTATCTTCTCTAAGAAGAGAGAAGATCATTTGAGAGATCTTGATAAAGTGCTAAAGAGATGCAGAGAGGATGGTATCTCTCTCAATCCCAAGAAGTCTGTATTCTGTGTCACCGAAGGTAAACTGCTTGGTCATATAGTTTCCCATGAAGGAATCTAAATTAACCCTGAGCGTGTAAAGGTCATCCAGCAGTTGAACCTACCAGCAAGCAAATCCGAAAAAAGATCATTCTTTGGGCAGGTAAACTTTCTCAAACGCTTCATTCCTGACTTTTCTGAGATTATGAAATGCATAATTGATATGTGTGTGCTATAATTGTGTCACACTTCTATGAATTCTTACATTCAAGAATACTCAAGAATGAGGTCTCAAAAATTGATCCATAGCTCCCTAGGCATGGAGTGCAAGGGTTTTTAGAATGCTCTCAGCTAGAGATATTAAGCCTATAACGTTGCTAGTAAACCATGCAATGGGAGATTCAATGAAGACAAGGGTAAGAATGCCAATATCCTCAAGAATCAAGAATAAAATGCAATGCAAGCTAGATTAAGATGAATATGCAAGCTAAGCTATGAAAATGAAAGAACAAGTATTACAAAGCCTCCTAGTTAAGCTAGATGAA
>MU223748.1:2010142-2049516 GCA_018584345.1 Thuja plicata
AGGGTGGAGAAAAATGGAAGCTTGATCCTTATGCACAAATATCCTCCAATAGAAAAATAGGAGTTGACTTTTGTGTCCCACATAAGACAAAAAGTGTTTTTTCCCTTTTTATAAAATAAGAATAATGTTTTATTTGTGCAACATAGAATAAGAAGAAAAATGAGGATTTTTTATTTAAATAAAAGAGGAGAAAATTCTTTTTAATTAAATAAAGGCTTAGGATAAAGTGATTTTATTATTTAATTAAAAGAAATTTTTAATTAATTAAAAGAGAATATGTTCTCTTAATTAAATAAGATTTTTATTTTTATTTTTTCTCTTTTTAAATTAAATAAGGCTCAAACCTTAGGAAATATTGAATTGATTATGATTTGATCAAGGAAATTGATATAATTGATATTGTTGATATTTAAAAATATTGATTCAGGGATTTGATAAATTGAGAAATGGGGCCCAAAGTCTAGGCGACCATTTTAGGGTGCATACAATATGATGAAAGATAGTCAAAGTTTCAAGTGGAATGATTCTAGGAAGAAGGCCTTTGATTTAATCAAGCACGCTATAGCCAGAACACATGTGTTAGTGCATCTAGACTATACCAAGGAGTTCATATTGTACTGCTACGCATCATCTCATACATTGTCTACTATCCTGATGCAAGAGAATAATGAAGGGATTCAAGCACCCATTGCATTCATGAGCACTACGCTCAAGGATCATGAATTGAGATATTCTCAAATGGAGAAGCATGCATATGTGGTGGTGAGGGCATTAAAGAATTTTAGATTCTATGTATTACATTCCCATTCTCTTATTTATATTCCTGATTTTTTTGTTAAGAGCATTTTGACACAGCAAGAAATATGATGTAATACTAGAGGTGCATGGATAGCGAAGGTATAGGAGTATGATATTGAACTCAAGCCAACAAAGTTGGTCAGAGGAAATGGCTTGTGTAAAATAATGGCTGAATATTAGGACACAGCTCAAGAGGAGGATTCTCTGAAGGTGTTAATGGTTAGTCTTCTCGATCCCTAGTTTTCCAACATCGCTTATTTCCTTACTTATGGAGATTTCCCAAAAGGATTGACATATAAACATAAAAGAGATTTGAAAACCAAGGCAGCCAAATATGTCATTTATGATGACCAGTTATATAAGAAAGCAATAGATGGAACTTTCTTAAGATGTGTGGACAAGCCACAACAAGAGAAATTGCTCCAAGCATTCCACAATGAAGCATGTGGTGAACATTTCTCATCCACAGTCACTGCATATAAAATCTTGAGGCAGTGTTACTATTGGCCTGGCATGTTCAAAGATTCCTACAATTGGGTGGCCAAGTGTGATAAGTGTCAAATTTTTTCCAGTAAACCTCAGTTAGCTACTCTCCCATTGAATCCAGTTGTAGTAGAAGGTCCCTTTCAGAAATGTGGGCTTGATTTAATTGGTCTGATAAATCCACCCTCTTGTACAGGTCACCTATATGTCATAACTGCCATAGATTACTTTACCAAGTGGGTTGAGCCAAAGCCTACCAACAAAACCACATCTGAGGTGGTCTGTGAATTTATCAAGGAGAATATCTTGGTGAGGTTTGGAGTGCCAATGAAGCTAGTGATGGACAATGCCACATATTTCTCTTCTTCAGAGATTACAGAGTTTTTCTACAACAACAGTATCCATGTTAGTCACTCTTTTGATTATTTCCCTCAAGGAAATGGCCAGGCTGAGTCAAGCAACAAGAACCTGATTAACATAATGAAGAAACTAGTTTCAGAAAGTCAAAAGGATTGGCACAAGAAAGTGCATGAAGCTCTATGGGTGGATAGGATTACACCTAAATGAGCTATTGAGATCTCTCCTTTTGAGCTGGTCTATGGAATTGAACCTAGTCTCTCACTTCCGCTGGAGTTATCCATTTGTAGGCTACAGCAGGTAATTGAAGATCCAGTTTTCCACGATGGTTTGGAGAAACAAATCATGTATTTGGCCAAGCTGGAAGAAGAACGGGAAAAGCTTGTTGACCACATCACTGATCATCAAAGGCGAGTGAAAACATTCTTTGATAAAAAGGCTAGACCAAGAAAGATTATGCAAGGTGACTTGGTCCTATTATGGGATAAAAGGCGTGAGTCTAAAGGAAAGAATCATAAATTTGACTCACTTTGGAAAGGACCATTCAAGATTGAACAAGTGAATCAGAATAATTCATTTATTCTGGCATAGCCTTCTGGAGAGATTTTTTCATTCTCCTACAATGGCCGGGATCTGAAGCTCTACCAAATACTCAAGTGAAAGTAGGCAGCCCCTGCAAGTTAGTGCTAGTATAGGTAGCTTTGCTTTGTGTTCTTTCCTACTTTCTTTAGTCTAGTTTAGTTTAGTTTCCTATCCTGTTGTGTGTTTTAGTTTAGTCTCCCTGTTGTTTTTCCTACAGGTCTTTTTGTGCGAAACCAGAGATTTTGGGTCCCTTCTCAGACATTGGCATGTCTAAGTCCCCAGTCGGAGCTAGTTGTTGCCAAAATTTAGTCTAGGGTCTTTAGGTCCTAGGGGGTATAATTGTTCTTTGGTAACTTACTTCTCATTCATCCTGAAACATTCCCCTAATGTGCTTATCAGAAAAATTATCCTCTTTGCGTATTTGAGCCTAGTGGGTTTTCAATACTTCTTCTCCTTTCAGTGTTTAGGTGATTTAGGTGTGTCAAAAAAAGGGCAGTCATAGCATCTTCAAAATGAGAAGTAGTCACCCTCAGATCTGTAATGATCATGTGTTTTTTTGAAAGGTAAACATGTGATTTTCATAAATGATTCATAAAGCATTTTGTTCGTAAAAAGAGTTTTTCAATTCTTAGAGATATCAAGTTGCGGAGTGGTAATGATGATCATGCGGCATCTAGAAAAGTTGGTCTCAGAGGTGCAACCCCAACACAAGACAAAAAGATCTTATAAGAGGTTAAGTGCTCCCGACAGAAAAGAAGTCATTTAAGTGCAAAAAGGATAAAGGGTGAAGTCGTCGGGATAATTTTCCGGATTAAAGGAAACAAGATTACAGGAAAAGTATCCTCTTATGTTCTTTTCACGCACAAGGCAAAATGGTCTAATGCTTATGCATTTTGGCATTGAAAGGAAAGTGTGTTCTTTTTCCGCAAGGCTAAGGATGTGTTTCAGTAAGCGGCTAATGAACATAAAATTTAAATGTAAATGTTTCAATTTTGAGGCCGTTATGTTCCTCGAAACAGGAAGTTCAAATAGCCATTGAATACTAAAATTAAATGCTAATCCTACCATTACAACCATTAAGCTCACCTTAATGACATTCATGTGGCGCCAACGCTCAGATCTTGGTGACTATTTCTTTAGCATTCTCCATCATTTTCTTCTCACCGTGTTTTCTTAGCAGGCCATTTGTCTTCACTTATGTTCTTAGTTTTATAGTAAATGGAAATCAAGGCTTCTGGTTATGACAGATTAATTGATATTGAGAGTGAGTTGAAAGAATTTTCTGGCACATCTCTAAGATTCTTTGATCTCAGAGATTTTCATAGAAGATTGAATTCTCATCCAATTCACCCCATTACTCAAAATCTCAAAGATAGCGGTCTTGTAGAAGTTACAGGGTTTCCAATGGTAGTTCAAGCTCCTGAGCTCATCAAAGAATGTATTGAGAAATATGACCCAGTGGCAAAGCAAATCCTTTTCCCAAATTAGTCTATTTTGTTGTCAATTGATAAAGCCCTAATTCAATCCACCTTCAGAGTTCCGGCGAAGGACGCGTATTGCAACATTGACTTCAGTCTTTCTGCGTCTATGTTCAATGAAAAGAAGGCTCTAAGGAGGGAAGACATGCAGAAAACCTGGTTCTAGAACCCTCAATAAAAGAAGATTAAGATGCCCAAAGACTCTCTTTGGAACAACCCTAAAAAGGGGAATTGTTGATATTCTGGCCCTGTTAGCCAGATTGGACAGGAAACCTAAAATCCTAGATTTTGTCGAACATAACTTCTACCTTGTTCAATTTGTCTATGCAGAAAATATGTTCATTGATTGGGCAGAAATATTGTGTGAGAAGCTATCATCCTGGTTGAATTCCTGTCGAGGATTCAAATAGTTATATATGTCTTCATATTTGATCTATGCTCTGGCGACTTGACACCTATGGCCTAGCTTACCAGCAATCCAGAACCTCGATGACAACACCAAAATATTTGAGTTCTACCCAAATTTACAATTGCATTGGAGCTTTGAAGAATACATGGTTGTGAATTATGCACTCACAATGAGAATATGTTGGGAACTTCAAGGTTTCCCAAAAAGAAGATTCTCACCAGAAGCCATCTCGGAAATTAGTCAGTTTGGCTACTCTTTCATCTAATTCATGAGTTTCTCTTATCTTTAGATAGGAGCCTTCTCTGGATTTCCTATGAGGTTGCCTCGGTATACTAAAGATAAAGTGGTCTTAATGGAGCTTTGCTGATAAATATTGGAAGTGAACACTCTGTCTTCAACTGTGAAGAAGATCGTCGGGATTTCTTTCCCTGTGGTCGTTGGTCCATATTCCTGTGCATCCAGATCTAATGCCCAAAATTTAGTAAAGAGTTTTGAAGATAAGATCAAGTTGCCTGACTATGAGGTTCTTAGGCCTCAATATGATCTTGTGGGTTTTGTTAAAGATCACTTAAAGCTTGGATATGCCTACAGACATGTCCTGGATATTGAAGATTTTTTGGCTAAGTGTTCTAATGAGTATTAGACATAGGAAAAATTATGGTCCCATTTAACTTTAGATGAAATTAAATTATACAACAATTATATTTATGTATCCAATCTTACAGATGACAGACTCTACATGCATCCTTCGTCCTACGACCAGATCAAAGTGTTACCCATTTCTTCCTCTCCACCAACTGGTCCAGTGGTTGATTCATTGGAGCTTCTCATGAGAGGCATTAACAAGAGAACTGAAAAGTGGGTGGAATGGACTAGGGCCCGATGGAAAAGAACTTCTAGCGCAGGTTCTTCTAGAGGAACGACTTCAAGAGCTAGACAGTCTACTTCAGCAGCTACTTATTCTGTGGTGCCATCAACTTCATCAGGTGCAGCATAATCTACCAGGAAAGGAGGTGACCAACCTCTGGAAAAGAATGTTCCTATCACCCCCACCTGCGGAGGCGGTTCACTCCCGAACATTGGAAATGAAGAGGAGAATAGAGGAGATAAGGAAAAGGAAAAGGAGAAAAGTCAAGAGGCATCCGTGACCAAGCCTTCCTCAGCAATTCCAGTCATCACTTTGGATGACACAAACCTAATGGATGGTCAGGACTCCTCTTAGCCAGCAGATACCTTGGCCCTTTCATTGAAAAAGGTGGCATCTTTCCATGTTCCACCTCCAGGAAAGAAGACTCCTCCAATTGTCCAGAATCTATTTGATCCTACAACTCTTCAGTCTGCAGTTAGGGTGTTATACACAGATTCATGGTTGGAAGAAATCATTGAAAAGAAGAAGAAATGATATGAGGAAGGTACTTCTTCAAAGGACTTGATTCTTAAGGCAACTCATCTCAGTCACCAGTGAGGAAGGTGAAGAGGCAAAAGTCTGTGGTAGCTCTCTCCCATGATTCCACAACCAGGAATATGTTAATGGAAATAGTAGAGCCACAGAAAGAAGGAAAGTTTCATGAACTATCAGTTCAATATTATCAGATAAAAACAGTGGATCTAGGAGTTTCGGTGCATGACTCAATAGTGAACATTTGGAAAACCACCAATGAGTGGATTGAGGATAGGTTAGAAGAACTCCTGGTAGATAAGGAGGTTCTCAAATCTGCAAATAAGGAGCTAGTTGAGTATATTAAATCTTCTCTTTGTAGAACCTCATCTTCTCAGTTTGATCCCAGTGCTGAAGAAAATAAGAATTTGCTATTGAAGCTGCAGCAAGAGAGACAGTTTGGACAAATTGGTAGAGCATGGATAGATGCAATGAAGGTTCAAGGCCCAGTTGTCATTGAGAATTTGTGGAACCTTCTTGATGTAGACAAGTTGAAGGACACAACATCAAAGCACCAGGAGACCATTTACAATGCATCCACTGGATTGACAAAACAACTAGCTACCTTGCGAGAGGTGATTGATATGGAGACTAGTGTTGTAATCTCCAATGGCATCCTCAAGACCAGACAAGAGCCATTATTTCATCGGAGGCAATCTTTGGAGTTCATGATTGAGAGCTCAAACATATCAGCAAATGAACTCAAGTCTTTGATTGAGTTAGTCCAAAAAGAGATGAATCAACTTTTTGAGTTTTTGAAAGTTTTGCACACAGAATCTCAGGTTTCTAAAAGTGACAAGTTGATGAGTATAGAGAAAATGAAAGCTAAGTTTATTGCTTTCATAGATGAGATTTTGGATCTGGCTAGCTTCCAAGTGTGAGAAATTAGTGAGCTCTCTGCAATAGATGCAATAATCAAAGCGGAATCAAAGAAGCTCCAGTCCCGAATTGCCAGGTTGGATGAACTGATAGAGATGCATGACTTTTGGATGATCTAAGATGACAATGTAATCATTCTGAATGCTCAGGAGTTGCAAAAAGTAATGGATGCAATGAAGGCTTACAAAGGTAAATCTGTTTCACTGAAGTCGGCATAGAATTTGTTGACCTATGTCATTTTCCCAATTTTTGTCTATCGTATCTATTTTGGGCATTTTGTCAGCTTTGTTAGTTTTTGTAACCAGCCAAGTTTATTATTAGAATGTTCCTTTTGTAATATTGTATGAAGGCAATCATTATTGTAACGGGTCATTTTTTGAGAAGACCTATATATGTAAATTTTTGTAAAGCAAATAAGATCGGCAAATATTACTTTAGGCAAACCCCTGTAGCTGGGACTACTGTGTGCGACTCTAAGTCTAAAGTGTTTTTTGTTGTTCATTTTAGTTAGCTGTGTAATTATCTTGAATGAATATGCTAAGACTGGAAATTGAATGAATATTGATGAACCAGGTTTTGTTATTTTCATCCAATGGATTGTATGTTTACTATCTCCAGCATCAGTACTCAGATTTCTTTTCATTTGCAAGTTTTAGTTCTATAGATTTTTTCTTGCATAAGAGATTGGGAAGAGTGTCAATAGATAATGAGATCAAGATAATCTAGGTATTGTCAGAGTTTCACAATCTAAGTAATCTGTGAATTACATTGTTACACTTCTTTTCTTCATCTCTGCTAGTAGATGGTAGTTTGCATTCATCTTGCACTGCATAATAGTTTGAATAATAGATTGCATGTCATTGAGTAAGTTCCCCTTTCATTGCCTAAGTTGTTTGAAGCTTTGAGCAACTTGGTTAAACCTCTTCTTCTCTCGGGTTAAGAGCATACCCCCCCTTAAAAAACAAAAGACAAGATTCATTGCATATCTTTCACATAAGGGATATTGTACCTTTCAATTCAGGGGTCATTGATAAATTCCTATCATTGATCCAGTCTGTGGTTACTTTTTGTTCTACATAAGCCAGCTTTGGGTGTTTCCAAGAGTCATTTGATTAATCAAATTTGAAGTAGACAAACTCTAAACCAATAATTTTCTTATTTTCATAGAAGACTTAAATGCAGACTCTAAACTTGGTAAGACACTATTGTCAAAGTTATTCATCTCAAATGAAATCAGTCTACCAATTAGGCTATCAAGAGTGACTGTATTGTTTGCTATTTCTCTCATTTCTTGAATAGCAGAAACTCTAATAGCATATACAGGCAATAAAGTTGTTAAGATTTTACTTACCATTGTCTCATCTTCAAGTGTACCTCCAACACCTTGTATAGCATTGACTACGTCTTTTATTCTTGTTTTGTACTGTGTGATGTTTTCTCCTTCTTTCATTTTGAGATCATCAAAATTTCCTCTAAGGATTTCTACCTTGGCTCTCAGAACGTTTGTATCACCTCCATGTACAAGCTTCAGTTTGTCCCACATTTTCTTTGCAGTTGTGCGATCCTTGACATCTTCAAATTCAGCATCAAAGAGTGAGGAAGAAATCTCTATAACCATGCAGTTATTATCATGCTTCACTCTCAATTGATCTACCGTTAATGGTCATGTAGGAAACACATATTCAGTATCTAAGTATTGAGTAACATCATTACCAATACCTGATAAGTGGAGTCTTATCCTGCTTTTCCATGAACCAAAGTTATCTTTGTTCAACTTGGGCACATCTCATCTGTTCATCTTGTGATCTTTACTTAGGTCTTGAAACCTTCCTTCTAAGCACACAAGCTCTGATACCAATTATTAGTAATAACTGAGAGAGGGGGGTGAATCAGTGGCCTCAAAATTTTATCCTTTAATCTTTAACCACCAATCAATACACCTCAGATTATTAAGTCCCTACAAGATGCATGCCATGAAATACTTATAATAATTAACTATCTGTCGATTTACATTGTCTGTCCTTATTATCCTTGATAACCGATAAGCAGTAAAAATATTTACCGATACTCAGTAAATATGTAGAGTATACCAGTCAATCCAGAAATGCATATGTGAAATGTAAAACAATAAAGTAATAAACCATACACACATAACACATGGATTTTAAGGTGGAAACCCTGTTAAGGGAAAAAACCACTGGGACCGGTACCCCAAATTTTCACTCTTCTGAAGTGAGCCCTGTTAGGAGCCAACTCTGTTAAAGGTTACAAACACACTATTAGGTGTGACCTTGTTAGAGGATTTTATACATAGGTTGTCACTTAGTATCTAGCATCTATTTTTCTACCATCCTTGAATCAGCCTCCTTCTTAGACTGTCAATACGCTTTAGGCAAATCTTGATACCATCCTTGAATCAACCTTCTTCTTAGGCTATCAATAGGCTTTATGCAAATTCAATGCTACTTTCATGAATCAAACTTTTTGGCAATCTGTTAGGATATACCTCAATTGTAGAAGATGGTTAAGTCCTACTTTGTTAAGAGACTTGATGCTTCAATGGTTAAACTGAAAATTTATGACATGTTTCTAATGCAACTTGAATTGTAGATTTTCATATCTATTTAAGTACAATAGCTCTCTAATTAATGTATCAATTCAATTCTTTGTGCTCCACACTTTCTTCTTTGTGATGTTGTGCTTCACTATTCATCGGTGTCTACAGAATTCTTTAGCTTGATTGATCAGGACTGTATGATTTTATTCTTCACCGGTTTCTCTTCAGCATCCTCTTTCTATTCACTCCGCTTCCATGTATTTTATTTCTTGTGATTATAGAAATGAATTATGCTTGTTTCTTATATAGACATGATGTTCCTTAATTCTTGATTCTTGATTCTTGGCGTGAAAAATAATCCAGCCAATCTGATTTACAGCTTTAACTCCTGATTTATCTCATAGTTATCTTCTTGCCAACTGTACAAATCTTCTTTAAATCAATTACTTAACTCTGGTCAAATAAAATGAATAAAACAACTAGTTAAGTCTATCCTTAAGCTCTGTCAGCTAGATATTTTGTCATTTTCTGAACTGTCTGTTATGTCAGTCAACTCTGTAGTTAGTCGTCAGTGACAACTGCCAATTCTATCATTGTAACTCTAGTTAGCTTTGAGATCTCCATCTGTCAGGCATCATTGGAATTTGTTCCATTGCGTATCACTATCATCTACTCGTCAGGCACCACTGTGACTTTTTTCTTTTCCTTTACCGATGGTGTGCACTCTGTCAGTGTTGTTTGTCACTTAGTGAATACTTGACTTTTATGCATTACTGAAAGCATAATCTTTGTTCCATTGATTCTCTAAAGTATTTGGCATTATGTACATGACCATACAAATGATATCAAGTTGACATCAATGACAATACAAACCATTAACTGATTTAATGTCTTGCATCATCTTCAACTTAACATTATCAAACATTCAATCAGTTACATGTCATCAATTACTACATGAATATGAGATCAATTGCACCTCAAAGTTATAATACTATGTGCACTTGTTCATTCTATGGCTACTGCTAAGTATGCAACAAGTTTGGTCATAAGGCTATAGATTGTAGATATAAAGTAAGTAGAAATAACTTTGTTCTAGATTACAATATTGTCTGCAACAAGTGCAATAACCTATGACATAAAATCCAAGTTATATAGGACTAATATTGTAAAATCACCTAATCAAAATGGAAAGGAGAATACTTAGAATGAACAGAAGAATGAAAATTGTTTGACAATGAAAATATCATGAAAAGAAACTTATCACAAAGTATGTGCAAGTTGCACAAAACATCCTAATAAATTGAGCTAGATCATTGACTTAGGGGGAGTTACTATTTGAAAATATTTCAACCCCTATGAAGTGTAAGATGTTCAAGTTTACAACATAAAAGTTTACCTGTGACACCTTATCATAAGGATATAAATGGGAAGTAACACCAAGACATTTGCTCAAAGTTGCACAACAAAAATACATTATATGGAGGTTTGTTGAGTGATTTTGGGTCTCTATGTAAACATAGAATAATGTTGAAGTGGCTTTCTAATAAGGAAAGGGTGCATTTACTATGAGAGTGTTAGGATAGATGCAAAGAGTATTTAATTTTTATATAAACTCATTTGAAATAAAATAAATGTGTCGAACAATTAAGAAAATAAGATGTTCAAGGATGTTGTGTGAAAACCCTAGCAAAAGTATTCACATGTATTATCCAATTTTTGCAAAAATCCTATTTTCAAAAGGTTAGAAGGGTTTTATCATTGTATCTCCAAGGGTTATTGAAATTGCTAACAATCCAAGGCCAAAATTCAAGAAACACTCTTTCAAGGCTAGGGAAGTAGACAAGGGGAATTTTCTTTTGTCCTGATAGATGTTATGTATTTTAAAGATATACATTCATTCACCTCTGAATAAGTTGATCATATGAAATTTGAAGAACTCAGAGAACAAATCTTGGAGGATGATTATCAATATAAACATGAATATGCAAATATCCAAGCCAAATATTTAGACATATGAAAGGATTTCACTGACTTCAGTTATGAAAATAGATGGATAAAATATTTCCAAGCAGAATTCATGAATAATTCATCTATTTGAATAATCCATATAGAATCACTGAGGATGCAATTAGGGTTGTTCCTAGACTATGTTCTACTATATTAGTCCCAATAATGAAGTCGGTCAAGAACGACAAAGTTATCAAACTAACCAGAGTGAAATTTGACAAGAGTGTTGGAATAATATGCATAATGTGTTGTCATTTATGTTTTTTCATTGATGTCAACATATTTCTCTATTTGAGATAGTGTTCCTGAGATATTTTGTGAGTTGTTTGGTTCAATGTTGACAGTGTGTTGAAGATCAAAATATGTGGACGTATGCATTAGGTAGAGGGGTGTATGAAGTTGATTTCATTCAAATTTTAGAATTTTGCATAGTGATTTGGGTGAGTTATGGATTTTAGTGTTGAGACTGGTATTTTGGACGTACAAAAGTAATAGTGTGACAGTATTTAGATCAGTAGTGCTTTTCATTGCAATATTTCTGTATGTTGATCTGGGTAGCATGTTTGGGACATTGATGTGTGTCCTCGGCTTAATTGGTTCATGATTTGGAGGTATGCAAGCTATTTTTCTTTAAATCAAAGGTTATTGTTGGTGTTATTGGGGTTCAGAAGTTGATGTTGATGATTCCAGTTATTTGAGTTTATGTGGATGTTCATGTGGCATTTCAAGATGCTTTTGGATATTTCTAGATTTTGCTCATATTGTTTTTTTTGTTTGCATTGATTGAGGTGCTCGCATTTGGTGATTTTGGGTTGGTGAGTTCATGTTCTTCATGTTCTTGGTCGACTTGGTGCTATAACATGTTGCAGATGATCAAGGTATGATTATTGGATGCTTAGCGTGTTTGAGGATGTTTTTATTGATCTGTTTTATGTCTTAGCTGACATACATTGGTTTGCATTCAATATTTTAATTGTGAGAGGTTGTATTTTATAATTATGTGATGAGAGTTTAGATGACCTTGTTGATTTCTCCAAGGTTGGCAATTTGTATAAATGTAGTTGCATTCATGTGAGTGAGAGAGTGTGGATGTGTGGATGAGACAAATATATGTTAATTTTATCTAGTGTGGTGATCAGGATGGTATTGGGAAAATACTGAAATCTAATTTTTCAGTATTTTCTATCTTAGTAAACTGCATTTTTAAAGGTCTTTGGGGCATTTATGGGCCTATCTCTCTAAGAGATGTCTCACCAAAGGTCTGACCTCTCAATATTGGTTCTATAATTTTTTTATTATCTTTCCAATGAAGTAAACGGTTCACAAATAGGAGCTAGGACTAGAAAGTTATGCCTTCTCCAAGTGGGCCTAAATTTTTATATAGTTTTTGAAATTTTTGGTAGTTTTAATAAGTTTATTTATAATAAATATGAGGACTCTTCATTTCATTTCCAAGGGATTATAGTGACCCTTGGGATCCATAATATTTGTATAAACTCCAATTTTGAATAGAATGGATTACTTTTTGGCTTGCAATTCTATTGTTAGTCTTCTGGTTTTTATATTGAACTTGACAATACCGCAGGTATCACACCAGTGATTGTAATCTGATTCATAATTTAGATCATGTGGAAAATAAAGTTGTAATTGAGCTTCAATGGAACTGATCTAAGCATGTTGAAGATGATATTATCTAGTTCATGATAAGTGTATTATAGTCCATAATATTTTGTAAGGTAGTGAGCCTTCCCAGGGTTGTAGCCCTTCTTTTAATTAAGCAGTGAGCTCTAGGTAGTGTGTTTGAATTCATACATACATTCCCATTGTAATATTCCTAACATGGTATAGTTATTTTAACATCGTAAATCATCTTATGGGTTCATCCCCACCATGGTTTTCCCCTTGATTATGTTTTCCAAGCAAAAAATCTTGGTGCTATGTGTTGTGGATTTGAGCTTCATTATCTAATTATCAGATCTGAAGTCAAGGATAAAGTTTTGGTTAACTCAATGAAGTTTTGGGATAACTGATTCATCCCCCCTAAGTTGTTTTTTGCCATATTTCCATAAATTGGTATTAGAGCATAGTTCCTTTGTGAAAAGATTAATCACTTGAGGTGATCCAAGATGGAAGCCTTTAAGAATGATATTCCAAGATTTTATGGCATGAATTACTCTCTTAGGAAAGGTCACATGGAATCACATTTGAGATTCATTGGTGAAGACTATTAGGAGATTACTAAGACACAGTATGTTCCTCCTACAAATTTTTCTACTACTACTGCTAATGAGAAGAAGAAAGATGAATACAACATCAAAGCGAAGGAAGCATTATCAAGCCCATTGACTGATGCTAAGATAACAAATGTTATGGAACTAAAAACTGCACATGAGATCTAGAAGAAGTTGGAAACGTTGTATGAAGGTGATGCTTATGTAAAGCTATCAAAGTTGCAGAGCCTAAAGGGAAAGTATGAGGCATTAAGGATGATCAAAGATGAGAATATTACTTCCTACATGAAGAAGTTGAATGAACTTGTTTGTAGTATCAGATGTGATGGTGGTCAATTGGATGAATCAAATATTGTTTCTAAAGTGCTTAAATCCTTGCCTTCATCCTACAACCACAAGGTTGTTGTTATTGAGGAGATTGGAATAGTGACAAATGTGACAAGAGACATGTTGATTGGTAAGATTTCAACCTTTGAGATGATTGAATTTAGTGATGCTCTTCCTAAAGTTGAATCTGCATTCAAAGCTACTATTTCTAAGGACAAGCAAAGATATGA
The DNA here is from genome assembly GCA_018584345.1 of Thuja plicata. Lineage (NCBI taxonomy): Eukaryota > Viridiplantae > Streptophyta > Pinopsida > Cupressales > Cupressaceae > Thuja > Thuja plicata. The sequence continues at coordinate 2,023,919 of MU223748.1, forward strand.
TCCATGAGAAAGTTTGACAAGAGTATCCAGATATGCAAAAGATTTGGAAGAGATTGAAGAAGAAGAGAGTAAGATAGAAGAATTTGAAGCCATCATTTCCAAGAGATTTCCTAATGGTGCTGGTAAATATGAAGGAAAGTTTCCTCTTATATGTTTTTCTTACAAAACGATTGGTCATTTTTCTTCAAGATGTCGAGATAGAGAGCCTAAGTATAAACCTAGAAAATTCCAACCTAGATATTAGAAGAAATGTTACTATGATGTTGATGAAGGTGTGACAGATGATGAGTCTGATGAAGGTAGTTCAAAATATGATGAATGGGCATTTTTCTATTAAGAAGATAATCATGATTCTACAAGTTTCATGAATGTGGAAAGAACTTTGGCCGAAAAAGTTGAGGAGAAAGATGAATGGGTAATTGATAGTGGATGTTCACATCATATGACAAGTGATAAGATAAATTTTTTGAGTTTGAAAAGATATGATGGTGTTGGTGTGAGATTTAGTGATGACACTCCTTGTCTCATCTGTAGGCAGAAATTATGCTAGGAATAGTTAAATAAGAGTTTGTGTTAGTTAATGTAATAAAAAAATTGTTTCGAAGGGGTGTCAGTTGTGTCGTCAGTTAGTGATATTTGGAGACTTAACCAATCATGTCGTGTCTATTTTTAGGGAGTTAGGAACAAGTGAAGGGGGTGGTTAATGTTGGAACTATTATGTTATGGAATATACATCATTCTATCATTTATGGTGCAATGTAATTCTATGTTATTCATGCTATTGTTGTATTTCATTTTTTCTCTAGTAATATACAATCATGTTGAATCTGTATATGTTGTGCAATCCATCTCTAGTTAGGCATCTAACATTTTGGCATTTTTGCCTAAATTTTTAGCATGACAGTTGAGGGAAGTAGGATTGGCGGGATAGAAACATAATGGGTCATACCATCGACCAACAAGTCCTGGTAACTGATAGTAATAGAGAAGACAATACCAAAGTAACCAGAGAAGACCAATTAACACAAAACTTGGTTCATGTGTGACATGTGTCAGTTGATGAGTACGTACAATAGGAGGCTCGGGAGAGAGCGGTCTCAGCTGGTATGGTACACACCAAACTCATAGTGAGCGGTCCTATGTACGATCTTCTGGGTAGTCTTCTGAGATTGCTAACTCCAACAACTAATGCCCAACCTACCAAACAAGGTGTTAGCACTTTTTCTTGCAAATCTGTGAAAATTGTAAATCTACAACTCTCTCTAACCCAACAACAGATAAGGAAGGAAAAAAGCTAATTAACAAGGATCTAATCCTTCTTCACTTCAAGCTCCATAGACTCATGCAGGTGTACCTCTTGAGACTCACTACTTCACAATGAATCTTACAGTGGATTAAGGGTTCTCATCCTTCTTCTCTTTGAGCTCAGAGGCTCAGGTGGGTGTACCTATTGGATTTATTCTTTAAGTGAATCATGGGATGGATTCCTGCCCATCAAACTAAATCTGACAATCAATTAATTCCCTTAAAACAAAAAGGTAAATCTTGATTAAAATTATTTTTCCATAGTTCTGGTATAAGACCAGTGCCTAATCCATTGGTATGGAGTCAAGTTGAACTGACATTCACAAAGATTCACAACTCAATACATCTGAAACCAGTAAAATGCATTACATACTACTTATTTCATCACAAATACATGATCATCAGATCCACTTATCCTTGACACTCTCAGAAATTATCCAACAAGATTCGCTCCTTCCTTGAAGGAAACTCAAGAATAATATCACAATCTACCTTGTAGATGACAAACAAGAAATGCCTTACAAGTCTAGTTCATAAGAATTCCAAAAAACACACAGAGACATCAAGTGCTTGCAAAGAGATTTCAGATGTATTTCATTAATAAAACATTTCTTGAATCTATATAAATGACAAAATACTCTAAAATTAAAACACTAATCTTAACCAGAACTTGCATTAATGGAACCTTTAAAATCTGGATAGTTTCTCTCAAAAGTCGAAACCCCTATTCTGAGAAGAAGAAAAGCATAAGTAGAAGGAGAAAGAAACTCAAGATCCCTCTCTGATTGCCATGTTTCTCTTCCCAGCTGTCTCTAAAAAAATATCCTCTCATCTTCACAAACTAAAATCTGATATGATTTTGGAAATATCCCCCCTCTCTGTTTGCTCTTTTGAAAATCCTCTTTGCCTCCTCACCATTTGAAATCTTGTGAATTCTTTTTAAAACATTTGGAAAAAATATGTTTCCAATGTTTTGTGCAGACAATGCAATTTAAAATATTTACTTGCATTTTAGTCCTAATGTTTTGTGCAGTTATATAAATGTCTTTTTTGTTGTCATTTCATTTATTTATTCCATTTATTTACACTTTAATCTTTACTTCCCACATTTATCCCATACATTTATCTCACTTAATCCCTCTTCTGCACTTTAATTTCCCTTTTTCTTCCTTTTATGTCTAGACTATACCAGATTTTGCAAGTGTCCTTCACCTACTGGTTGCATAGTCCACCTAGGCACCTATATCATCTTGCTTTGTTGGGCCTGCCACCTTTCGCAGTGCCATGTGTCAGCTAGGTGCAATGCCTTGAAGACTAAATTTTGATCACTTTCTCTTTAAGCCATTGCACCAATAGTTGATTTTTTCTGCCTCAGAATTCACACTCATCTGAGATGCCCTTCCTGCGAGCCTACCATGTCACTGCCACCTAGGTCTACCCCACCGTCAGCCTCATCACATGTATGCAGGCGCAATGCCTCAACGAGATCATCTTGATCATCTTTGGGCTAAGGCATTGCGCCTACCATCGATCTCCTACACCTCAGGATCCGTACACGATCTGATGCTTCCTCTTCCATGTCATTTGCCACCTCACCTTCATGGGCCCCACCAAAACCATTTTGTCTTCCTCTGAGGTCGTCAACCTAGCCAGACACAATCGCCAATGAGCTCTTCCTGAGCACGTCACCAAGAGCCTACGGGCTCTTTATTCAAACTATGATGCAATTGAAAGTATATTTAAATATCTTAAAACTCCTGCCCACTAGCAATGTGGGACAAAACATTTTTTTAAGAAACATCCCTCTATACTGCGTCATTCCTCTTTTTTGAAACATTGTGCAAGCCTACTCTTCATACCATGTGCATGCTCCTTCTTGTATTCACACCTGCCAAGTGCAATTTGCTCAATCTTCAAATTTGTAGGATCTTCAAAAAAATGCGCAGGTCTCCTTGAAGAAATGTGCAGGTGTCCTTGGCAATTACCTATGCTAATTGCATTTGCATTTTTTTTTAAGTTCTAAAAACTTTGTTGTCTTCCACCTGTGTGGGGTTTACTTAGCAATCCACCTGCCATTTGCATTTGCTGAAGGTTTCTAAGAACTTTGTTTATAATCCATGTGCAGCCCTTCCCCAACTCTAGTGCAACCTGCTTGGAGTCTTTAACGCAGCATGAGGGCTTTGAAATTCTTCACCAACTCATGTGCAGCCTTTTTCTCAATGCGCTACCTTCTTTCAATTCAGCCTGTGCAACAATTAAAGGTGAAGTTTGCATTTACTTAAAGGTTTTAGAATCTCCACTCAACGCTACCATGCACAACCTTTACACTATGTGCAACTCTTATAATAACTATGCATTGCATTGCCTTTGGAAACTTCAAAAGCCCCTTTGTCATATTTCATGTGCAACACTTAGAAACCATTTTAAATTTAAAGCCTCCATATTGGCGTGGGAAGGGAGGAACGTTGGGAATGGTTGATAACAACTATCATCTTGAAAGACATTTGACTGAAAGTATGGTCATTTTCTTCTACCTCTTTTACCAAAATGGATGTTCTCATTAAGTACTCGCAAGAATTTGCTTTTAAATATGTGTACTCCATGTTGTGTGAAAACTCCTTTTGCTTGCTCAATTATATAATCTTGAAATTCTAACTGCGTTGTGAACAAACAATCAAGCTCATCCCTATTTAATTTTTTTCATTCCACTATGGTGTTCCTATGTTCTCATAAGAATTTTCTCCTCATCAAATATGGTAGATATCACTTGATCAAAAACATACGTGTTTTTTGAACTCTGTATTGTTTTCAGAATGTCATTCAAGGATTCATCTTCCATCTGTGGATGCAGTTCATTTCTCAAAACTTAAATCATTTGGAAAGTCTTCTCTTTAGCCAAATGCTACTGATTGAGTCAAAGGCTTTGATTATTTAGACATGAATAGAATATGAAGGTTGAAACACTCATTGACCAAAAAAGATATGCATCTGATATAAAAGCTTAAAATCCTTCTTCAAGAGAACCCCAAGACGGTGATTTGAACTAATGCCAAAACTGACCTTGAGAATCTGACAACTTGCATACTTATTCATTCAAGCACAATGAGAAAGTGCGTTGAGAGATTTTGTATGATCCACAATTGGGTGTAGGATATCCATGATCAAACATGGAAATTTCTTGAAACTCTGTCACTTCACATGCAAAATATTGAAAAGTGATTCTAGAAATGACTTTGAACAAATGGAAAATCAATCCATGAGACTCCACTCCTAATTTTGATAGAAGAATTACATATAAGGAGTAGAGATCCATAGCTGACATCCTAAAACAACCTTCAGATATGAACTTAAAACCTTCTGAAAGTGACTTCTCTGTAAAGTTAATTATGTCAATACTGGGAATCTGCACAAATCATCTTTAGATTTGATTTCACAAGCCTATCAAATGGGACCCCTACAGTCTGAAACCTTGGGCATAGATTCACTTTCACATGGGGATTATGAAAATCCAACTAGATTTCTCTGATGGTTGATTTTGTCATCCAGAATTAATCTTCAAAGTCACCCTTTCAAAACTTTCTGAACTTAAACACGGTGAAATTCCATAAATCTAATTTGGAATCGGCTGGGCAAAGTGTTCAAATGGATTGACCATGATCTGAAACTCTTTAGGAAAGTACAATTCCATTTTTATGATGTACAGGAACATTCAATTCTTCAGGGGATTCAATTGGGTACACACTGTAAGACCTCAAAGTAGGGCATTTTGTAACTCTGCAATTCAAACTCTGAGAAACAAAATAAATTGCAAACGGAAAGGCTACGGGAAACTTATCATATAAACTCACAGGGGTCTGCAAATGGACATGCTGACTCATTTTCATTCCTACAACATCTTGGAACCCTCCTTATATCTTAGGTATTAATCTGTCCAAATATGCAGACCTCCAAAGTAGGTCACTTAGTAAACATTGAAAACATGCACAAGTGCAGATTTAGGTAATGACCAAATGGCTATCTCCAAAACACATCCAAACTGAGTTCTGAAAGCTGCAACCTTCTATAATCACTCCATGAAAGGTGTTGAACACACTCTCCAAGTGGTTTCTCATGAAAAGATTAGGGTCTCTTTTTACATGCATGCAACCTAGGGCCCTTTCAAAAGCTTTTTGGGGAAGTGACTTGTGCCTTAGAGAAATTTTTTAACTTGTGTCACTCCAAAATTATCCAGAATTTAAGAGCTCCAAAACAAGGACAAAAGGTAATGTACTAAGGTGGAGACAAAAGGAGAGAAGGAAATAGAAACTACCATATAGAGGTCTCTGCATATTGAAGAGAAATCTGAGAGACGCTAATGACTACAACAACCACCCCTGAGTAATTCCTGGGCGCACGAAGGATCTAACACCGATAGTTGGGAAAGTGGTGACTCGGTACCAACAGAACCATTCATACATTCCAAAGAGGACAATAGCTAAGTGGGGAATCTCGAAGGGGAGGTAGTGGATTTATTTGAGAGTGCCTTGTGGGGCATCAGCAATCTCATAATCTTGGAGGGATCAAGAATAGGGAGAACAGAACCAGAGACTCCAAGGAGAAGAGAGCACAGGTAACACTACAAAGAATGCAACCAAGATATGAATGAAAGAGGTGGAGGGGTAGAAGACTCATGTGTAGCCAGAGGTGCGGAAGAAGCATAGGGATACAGAGGAGGAACCAACCCACCAACATCTAATAACGTGCATGGTGCCTACTGTACGTGGAAATTGGTAAACCCCCTGGAGAAATATAAACTGCTCAAGTTCTATGGGGATGGATCGGAGGATCCGGCCCGCCACTGTAAAACATGTGTAACGATATGGGAAGCAAATGGCCAGGATTACCATGACTACTAGTTGAAGGCTTTTCCTACCACCCTATAAGGGATTGTAATTGATTGGTACATAAACCTACCAGCAGGGGAAAGGTGACTTGGGATAACCAGAAAAAAAACATTCCAGGATGAGTTCAGATTTCTCTGTGATGATGATGAAGTAGTGGAAAAATTTACAATACATGATAGGGAAAAAATGAAATGGTATGAGCTTACCATTGCAAGCTAAAGGAACTCATTAGTAAACTCAAAAAATAGCCAGTGGATGGTCTGAAAAAAATGATGGTTCATTAAGGGAGCAACTCCATCACTACGGAGGAATATGAAAGTGGTGCCACCATCCTTGTACATTGATGCCTACAACCGTGCGATGGATATTGAAAGTGAAAACAAGACATCCATAGGTAAGAAGAAGATGAGTGATGATGATAGAATGGATGGGGACAATGAGTGAGAATCCAAAACTATATAGGCGCTATGAAAAGACGTGATGAGAATGATGAAGGAAATGAGGGATGGAAAGGAGAAGACAAAAGATGGCAAGGAATTTTGGTGCATGGACTGCAAGTTGGAAGGCCATACCAAAACTAATTGTCCAAAGAAGGCATTTTGTGACATTTGTCAGGTACTAGGGTACCCCATCAAGGAGTTCTTGTACAATCTAAAGGAAACGAACGCTCAAGTGCTCTTTACCCAAGGGGAACAATCAACTCCACCTGTCACACCTCCAAGAAACACAAATTCCTCATCGGTAGTTTACCCCAGCAACCAACAAGGAATTAATAACAATAGAAACAATAATACACCAAGAAGTTGCATCTAGTGTGACATGAAGGGGTGACCCATGATACAATGTCACAGATGTAATGAGTGGGGACACTTTGCACAGGACTGTCAAAGCAGCAGTGATCGAGGTGGAGTAAGTATGCTATGCAAATGGTGTGGTCATGGTAACCATGAGGATGCTGATTTACCTAAGGGGGAGGGGTTAAATATGAAAAACATCACAAGATCTGAGGAGGAGGTCTTGGAAATCACAAGGTTCTAGACAAAAAAAAGCCATGTACCATGATCCACGTACGGTGAAAGAAAGGTTGAAGGAGGCCAAAATGGAAACAAAATTGGCAATGGAGGAAGTACAAAGGCAAACACATGGTACTCCCATATGATCAGCATTAGAATCTAACATCATAAAATAAATGTTGCAGGCAATGGTTCCATTATGAGTGGTAGACATACTGGAGGCATTACCACAATGGAAGGTCTAAATCACTAACATAAGTGACACTAACGGCAGCCAAGATATTGGCGAATAGGGGGTGAATGAGACAGGAAAAAAAGACAAGGACACTGCTACCTTGAATGGTGCCACAGATCCTATGTTGTTAGCAATGGGTATCGAACGGACACCCACAGTGGTCGAAATAGAAATCATGGGATGCACATTGACCAACACTATTGTAGATGGAGTTTCTGGTGTAAATGTACTATCAGAAGAAATGTGAAAGGCCCTAGATAAACCTACACTCTGGCTGCCAACCTTCCAGTTGGTAGGCATTGACTAGCATGGTATTAAACCAATCGGAACACTCATGGTGAAGAAGGTTGTTATTGGAACCCAATAGTTCTTTCTATATTTTGCTTTCATTGTCCTTGAAAGGAAGGGATATGACTCCCTCCTTGTGAGGGGTTGGCCCATCATAGTGAAGGTTAACCACAATTGGAAGAAGAACACCCTTTCCATCAAGAGTGATGGAAATAAATATATCATCGACCTACAAAATTAGGCAGTAAGTCAGGAACTGTCATTGGACTCCAAGTCTGAAGGAGAAGAGTTGGGTGAAGGAAGAGGGATTGAATCGAATGATGAGGGAGTTCTAAGACTTGAGGATTGTTCAAAAGATGAAACGAGTTCACTAAATGGATTGTTCCAGTGGAAGATGGAGGATTGTGAATTTTTCCATCCAAGCTATAATATATTAGAGCTTATGGAGGAAACCATCGACTGGGGACCGAAGAATTTGGAAAAAACCTAACTTGCAGGAAACCTTTGACTCAGGACCAAAGTATTTGGAAGAAAAAATAGTTGGGAACATATCGTACGCACATCAAGAAGTAAGGGGTTTGTACAGACAAACACCGGCATACCATGCGGATGACAGAAGGAAGGTTGACAGATCTCTGTATAAACAAAATAAGAAGCAAAGATTGTATGGTCTGTACGAAGGAAGAAGGGGTTGTACAGTGTATGGACCGAGTGGAGTGGGGAGAAAGGAAGGAAAAATGATATGTCAAAGAATTTGAAGACTTGAAAGAAAATTGAAGGGGAATTCTAGGTCGTACAGAAGCCACAAAGAACATAGTCTGTACGAAATGTACGACGATGGGGTCATACAACTGGGAGACAAGAGGGCATCTGCCAACCCTTTAAACTATGTATGACATGGAGTGGGGAACGTATGTCTAGAGGATGAGATCCCTATATGAGAGAAGGAGTCGTATGGAGTAGGAAAATTTAGTGTCGTATAGAACAAGAAAATTCAGCGTCGTACGGAGCAGGATACGTACAGAAAAAGTGGTATACAATTCACACGTATGAAACATGTTTCATTCGGATGAAGGGGCACAATATTTGACACATAAAGTGGAATCCAGACAAAACAAAGAGAATTCATATAGTATAGTCTGTATGGCTAATAGACACCAACACTCTCAAGTTGTTCGTGCGGTTGGTAATAGCATAGTAGGCACTTTAGTGGGCACCATAGGCAGTGGAGTTAGAAATACCATGACAGTTCTCATAGAAGATATGGTGTTGAAAAAAAATCAAGAAAATGGTGTGTGCCATGGAGTTCCATGTGGTTGTCAAGGTTCTAATTTGGTCTTGGCGGTTGGACCTCGCAAGGGGCACTACCCCTCGACCCCGCAAGGGGTGCTACCCCTTGACCCCATTTTGGGCATTTCCCCCAGACCCCCATTTGAGTTTTGAACTACACTACAACTTTGAGTTTGTGCAATACAACTCATTGTCTTTATTCTTGTCATTAGTCTTCCTAGATATTACTTGATGTATACTTGTTGTCTAGAAGACAAATTTTATTTTGGGGGGATGTTGTAGGAAACAATCATGCCAGGAATAGTTAAATAAGACTTTGTGTTAGTTAATGTAATAAAACATTATTCCGAAGGGGTGTCATTTATGTCGTCAGTTGGTGATGGTTGGAGACTTAACCAACCATGTCACGTCTATTTGTAGGGAGTCCAGAACAAGTGAAGGGGGTGGTTAATGTTGGAACTAATATGCTATGGAATATATATCATTTTGTCATTTATGGTGCAATTTGATTCTACGTTATTCGTGTTATTGTTGTATTTCATTTATCTCTAGTGTTATGTAATCTTGTTGAATCTGTATATGTTGTGCAATCCATCTCTAGTTAGGCATCTAACATGATCTGTGGCAGAGGATCCATTGCTCTTAACAGTAAGAACAATATTGATGATGTTTTATATGTGTAAGGTCTTAAGCATAATTTGTTGAGTGTTGGACAACTAGTTGACAAGGGATATGCTCTACAATTCAAGGATGACAAATGTGAAATTTTGGTACGTTTTGGTATTGAGATTGCATCAAGTACATTAACTAAACATAATATATTTCATTTGAATAGTGTTGATAAAAAGATGTTTGATTACTCAAATTGATGATAGTTGGTTGTGGCATAAGAGGTTGTGTCACATAAATTTTGATAACGTTGTCAAGATAAGTACTATTCACGTTGTGAGAGATCTTCCTAAGTTGATGAAACTTGGTAATGTTGTGTGTAAGGAATGTTAGTTGGGTAAAAAAAATAGATCTAATTTCAAGAGAAAAACTTATTCTTCAAAAGGATTGTTAGATCTTGTCCATACTGATTTATGTGGTCCATCTAGAACTAGAAGTTTTCAAGGTGACATATATTTCATGTTGTTGATTGATGATTATTCAAGGATGATGTGGGTTACTTTCTTGAGAGATAAATCAGAGGCCCTAGACAAATTCAATATTTTCAAGAATATGGTTGAGATAGAGAAAAGATTGAAGTTGAAGTGTCTGATATCTAGCAGAGGTGGTGAATTCACTTCTGGTGAGTTTAATACATTTTGTGAAGAGCATGGGATAAAGAGACAGATGTCTGCCCCGCAAACCCCACAAAAAAATGGTGTACTGGAGAAGAAGACCATAACCATTATAGATTTCTCAAGGGAAATGATGATAGAAGGAAATGTTTTTCATGCTTATTGGAGAGAAGTTGTGAGTACTATAGTTTACACATTGAACCGGGTGCAAATAAATGGTAATACTGGTAAGGCTCCTTATGAATTATGGTATGGTAATATTCCTATTGTGATATATTTTAGAATTTTTGGAAGTAAATGCTATATCAAAAAAGATGAATATTTGGGAAAGTTTGACGCTAATTGTGATGAAGGAATTTTTCTTGGTTATATAACAAAAATCAAGGCATGCAGATGTTACAATAACATATTGAGAAAGATAGTTGAGAGTGTAAATGTCAAGGTAGATGAATATAATAAGAGTCATTCTAGATCTTGTGGATATGATTCAAATGATCAGGTTGAAAATACAAATCAAGGGATGAAGCCTCAAACTCATAATCAAGTTCAAATTGTTCCGGTGGATCAAGAAGAAGCAAACACTAAAGAAGAAACACAAGAGTCTAGAATTCATGCAAATCCTAAAACTCCAAGGTATGTAAGATTGAATCATTTAGAAAATTAGATAATATGTGATAGAAATAAAGGTGTTCAAACTAGAATAAAATTTGTTGAAGATAGATTTAAGTATTGCTTGATTTCAAAGATTGAACCTAAAGATGTTAGTGAATCATGTCAAGATGAACATTGGGTGAAAGAAATGGAAGAAGAACTAAATTAGATTGTGAAGAATAAGACATGGGTTCTTGTTCCCAAACCTAAGGATAAGATTTTAATTGGAACTAAATGGGTTTTCAAAAATAAATTGAATGAAGATGGTGAAGTGGTCATAAATAAGGAAAGACCTATTTTCAAAGGATATTCACAAATTGAAGGTATAGATTTTGAGGAGACTTTTTCTCGTGGCTAGAATTAAAGTTGTGAGATTATTTCTTGCTAAAGTTGCTTGCAAATATTTCAAAGTGTATCAGATGAATGTCAAGTCTGAATTTTTGAATGGTGAATTAGAAGAAGTGTACATAGAGCAACCAGATGGATTTACACTGACAGATCAGTGCAATATGGTTTGTCAATTGAATAAATATTTGTATGGATTGAAGCAAGCCCCTTGAGCCTAGTATGCAAGATTGGATAAGTATCTACTCAAGTTTGGATTTAACAAAGGTACTATTGATTGTAATTTGTATTTCAAGATTCACCATGATAATCTTTTGATTGTTGAAGTTTTTGTTGATGATATTATCTTTGGAGGGAATTATAAGTTGAGTAAAGAGTTTTCTAATGAGATGTAAAATGAATTTAAGATGTCTATGATTGGAGAAATGAAATTATTTCTAGGATTACAAATCACATAATCAGATAATGAAATATTTATATCTTGATCTAAGTACGTGAAAGAGTTGTTGAAGAAATTTGGTATGGAAGATTCAAATCCAGTTAGTACTCCTATGATGACCAGATGTAAGTTGACAAAGGATGATGATTCACCTAAGGAAAATCAGACCAGATACAGATATATGATTGGTGGATTTCTATATTTGACTTAGACCAGACTCGACATCATGAGTGCAGTATGTATTTTTCTAAATTCAAGCAAATCCTAAGGAATCTCATGTTGCTTTTGTTAAAAGAATATTCAGATATTTGAAAGGGACAATTGATTATGGCCTATCATATCATAAAGATGATGATTTTTCCTTGAGTGCTTTTACTGATGTTGATTGGGCATGTAATTTGGATGATAGAAAGGGTACTAGCAGTGGTGCATTTTTATTGGGTAAGAGATTGGCTTCATGGTTGAGTAAAAAACAAAATTTCATTTCACAATCTACTACAAAGGCAAAATATGTTCTTGTTGCAATCAATTATACTAAAGTGGTATGGAAGAAGCACATTTTGTAATATATTAGACTAGAGCATGATGAGCATATTTCTATCTACTGTGACAATTAAAGTGCCATAAATATTTCTAATTATCTAGTGTTGCATTCAAAGATAAAGCATATATCTATCAAGTTTTACTTTTTGAGAGAGAAAGTAAATGAGAACGAAGTCAGATTGGATATGTGTCTACTAACGAGAAAATAGTAAATATTTCCATGAAGCCTTTGCCTAAGGAGACCTTTGAGTATCTCAGAGGTAAGTTAGGGTTGATTGACCCTCTTGATCAGAACTAAGATGCATTGATTTTCATCAGTCTAGTGTATTTCATTGAGATATATTGTGATCTGGATTGATGTTTGGTGGCTACTACTCAAGAGGAGTAGTCAGTCTTGAGCTTTGTGAGGATTGATGTTTGGTGGCTACTACTCAAGGGGAGTAGTCAGTCTTGAGCTTTGTGATTCAGATGTTAAGACTTTTTGGCCTCTATGGTTAAGTGCATATATGTGTCTTTACCATTTATGTCAAAGGGGGAGAGATATACACATGAAAAACTTATGGGAGAGATATTCATGTGAAAAAACTATGGGGGGGATTTAAATAAGAGGAGATTGTTGGTAAAGTTGTTGACTTGATTTCTTTGTCATTGATTATTTTTCACATTATATGTTTCCATCAATTCCAAATGGGGAGATTGTTGGAATAATATGTATATATGTGTTTCCATTGATGTTTTGTCATTGATGTCAACATATTTTTCTGTTTGAGACAATATAAAACAAGTACATAACTTTATTTTATGGTTGCAATCCAAGGAAGCTATAACTCCTTAAAATTTTAGTTTTACGGCTATGCAAGAGGAATTTCACTACTCCCTAATTATGATAACACTTACACAAGGAGGCTACAACCTCATCGTATCATGAAGAATAGTAAAACATTCACTGCAACATAATTATACCATCCAACCTTTAGCTCACTGCTTCTAGAATACTTTTATCCTATCTAAATGTAGATACCTTCAGTTCACTTCTTCTAGTATGCATTGTTAGAGTAAAAAGGTTATTTAACTTAATTAATTTAATATTGATTAATTAATTAAGTTGCATGTTTTCTTTTTTCACTTAAGTTAAATTTAAGAAGCTTTAGTTTTTATTTAATAATTCTTTTATTTTATGCATGCATCCTTTAGGGTTTGCATTAGGGTTTTTGATCTCCTTTATTAAGGATTGATCTCATTGTAATAACTCAATTCTAATTGATTAAATTCTCAATTATTCCTTCATTCCAATTGTTTATGCACTTTCTTGTTTGAGGATTTTCTCTTGTACATGGTAGGTTATTTTCATGCAGGTGATTATTGGGCTTGTGGGAATTCACCAATTCTTGAATTCTAACATGGTATAAGAGCTCCAAACCTAACGCTTCTTGTTCGTCAATTTTGATATTTTTTCTTACAATGATTTTTTTGTGCATCTTAGGGAAATTTGATCTCACAATCAGATCCAGAAGGTTTAAGATAGTCAAGATCACCTTTCATTTTGCTAAAATCATACATACGGGGTCAATTTTACAAGGCTTTGAAATTCTAGGGTTTTCTATATTCTAGAGGGTACCCAAAACTTCAGAGCACTTTGGATCCAAACAGACATCGCAATCAACTTTAAAAGGTTGATTCAAAAAATTTTGATATAAAATTTGACCTATTTTGGTCACCAGAGCATCCAGGGCAAAACAATTGCCCTCCAGGTCGTACAAGTACAAAGGCACAATTTTTGACAGAGAAAAAATCAGCGCACAAAAAGTTTTAATTTTTTAATAGTTTTTTCAAAAAAGACACTATTATTTTCCAAAAGTTTTTTATATAACTTTTTAATATGTATGGGAGCACTTTTGTATAAAATTTTGCATACTTTTTTAGGAAGTACATTGACTGTGCAAGTAGGTATGCCTACATGTGTAGGGTATGATGTCAACAAGTCATGAGCCAAAATTTGACAACCATCAACCTGTTACAGTTTGACCTTTTTGTCATAAAGAGCAACTATTGGTTTTTTGGTCATATCTTGAGGAAACAAAGGCCTTTTTGGGAAAACAAGATATCGTTAGAAAGATGATTCTAAGACGGAGTTGTTTTTGTAGTTGGGGTATTGTGATTTTACCATTTTGCAGAGTATTTTTCCATTCAAAGTATAAAAAAAATTGCCTTCTTGGGGGCATATCTTTAGCATCCAAACTTTTTTTTTCAAAAATGAATAGGCGTTGGAAAGGTTTTTTAGCACTCTTTTTAGATCTGTGGTCAATTTCATCATTTTTTCACTAGTTACACATAGATTAGACATTAGTTCTTTTTTATTTTTTGTACTTTCCAAATTTTAGATTTGTGCTAGGGTTTGGGTTCTGGTATTTTGGGTGGAATTTTTCCTCTAGTTCACATGGTAGACCCTTCCTCTGTTGAGCGGCTTAATCCAAAAACTTATCACACTTAGAAGGAACATATGACCCACCTTCTCATGTCAAGGGGGTTATGGTCCTATATGGATAAGGTTTAGCCTCATTTGACTCGCCAGTCCGAAGTCATGCAGCATTGAAACATAATGGATGATGCCATGGGGATGCTTTTCTTGAACATTTCATATAGTCAACCTCAAGGGTTGCACTACACATCGAGACTTGTGGACAAATTTTTATGATCTTTTTGGAACCATTAATCAGTTTAGGGCACTTTAGATTGAGGCATAGTTGACCTCTTTGACACCTTATTCTTTTCCATCTATTGGGGATTTCTCAATGAAATTCAAATCACTAAGATCTTTTTTATAGGCTTGTGGTAAGAACAAAATAGACTCCAAGTGTATATACCTAATTCTCTCTAATCTTAGAGGTTAATTTTAGATATTTTCTTCTACATTCTACTCCATCATGGATGCTTTGAGTTCACAATTTTTCGTGCCTACCTTTGAGGTATTCTGCAATCGGTTGACACATGAGCAGTCCAAGCTCACACAATTGGATTCTCTTTCAGGATCAAAGTGTTACCTCTGAAAATTAGTTTTGTTGTCATTAGTTTTGTCAAAGTCATAGTTCATGGAGAACACAGTCAGTGAATGGAGAAAGTCTTATAAACAACTAGTTTGTAATACACACCAAGGCAGTCGGTCAAGAAATAAAGCATTATGCAGTCGGTGAAGCAAAGAAGTGAGTTACCAGTTACCAAGCACTAAGAGATCCCTCAACTGAGTCAGAAGGAATATGTAACCAAGCCATATAGTTAATTCAAAAAGTGATAAGGATGTATTTAATGCATTGTTACTGCATTAATTATATTGCTACAAGTATTAATAACAGTTGGTTACACGATCAATGATCGAGATAACTCAGGATGAAGATCTAAGGCACATATAAAATAGTTAATGGGAGTTTTGTATTTCCAAGAATAACACCAAATACCGAGGTAAAAGTGACACGATCACCGAGTGAGAAAGAAGATCAAATGGTTCGGGATAATCATTTGCCAACTAACTTATGGGATTAAGAGGTTAAAACTTCATATTTATTAAGGATGAATTCATGAGTTAATGTTGTTATGAATGTTGTTAATGAAGGAGTTAATGTTGTTATTGAAGTATTGAGGGAGAACAGCACAAAGCAGAGCAGTACCAAGCATATTTAGCTATGGTAGAGCAGAATAGTGAAGTGTTGTAGAGATCAAAATTAAGGTAACACATATTAGAGCACATAGAGTTTGAATCAACGGTTGTATTTGATTCAAAGTAAAACAAAAATTTCATAGTTTAAGTACTATTGTATTGTGAAGGTTAAATCCCAACACTGGGTAGATCCTAACAGATCCTGATATTGTAAATCCTTAAACTGGGTACATCTCTAAGTGTAGAGATTGTAAAATCCTCTAATCAGGTAGACCTAATAAGTCTTGTATACTCTTAACCGAGTAAGCTATCAGAAGTGGCAAACCTTTGTAGCTCTAACTGAGAAACCTTTCATACTACAGTTTTAGTGAAAGTTGTGGGTGTCATCCCCGCTGCAATTTTGTCCTCTAACCAAGGATTTTTGTGTAACCAAATCACTGCGTTATGAGTTTATTTATTATGGTTTTAATGTTCTGAATTATATACTTTATATTACTTTCATTTCAATGCAATTAAGTCGGTAAATAGAGAACAACAAGTTTATGGTTAATCAATTAAGGTATTAAGTTAAAAAAATTATAAGTATTGATTCACCTCTCCCCTCTCAATCCTTACTTTCCATACATTATTCCAACAATTGGTATCAAAGCTATTACTCTTGAGTTATAGGGTTTGACCACCTGAGAGTTAAAGATCCTAGTCATGGAAATTTTTAGGAAATATAAAAGGCTTGATGGTCTTGAATCTAAATTGGAAGATGCAAGAGAGTTAATCATTGATTTGAATAAGAAAATTGAAAGATCTCTAAGGACTAGACTGGGAATTTATGATGAGCTAAAGTTTACACAAGAACAAGTTGATATACTTGAAACATCATCTGAAGGTAGTGTTACTGATGAAAAGAAAATGGCAGAAGATGACAAAAGAAAAGTTGAGATGAAGCTACTGGAAAAAGATAATGAGATCATGAGAATGACACAAGTTCACTATGACATGGTTGATCAACTTCTGAGTGCAAATCATGATAACACTAGAAAAAAATTTGAGAATCAAGCAGTGAAAGATGAAATTGAAAGAATGGAACAAAGATTGAAAATTAAGAAAGATAAAAATGTAATACTGAAAAGAAACGAAGAAGCACTGAACTCTCTAGATCAATAATTCAAGAATCAGAAACAAAGAAATGACAAAAAATGCATTGGATATAAAGAGGATAGAACCATCAAGAAAGGAGAATTATCAAAAGCACAAAGAGATGAAAGTATTGCATCCCCACCAAGAAACAAAAAAAGCAAAGTTGCAATTACTGTGGGAAGCCTAGACATACTGCTAATGTCTGCAGGAGCAGGAAAGGTAACTCATCGATTATACCTAGGTTTGATGGTTATTGTTTTAGATTGAATAGGTATGGACATCAAGCATTTGAATGCAGACTAATCTGGTCAACAAAACAAGGAAATCTAAGTTTGATAGATACTGTAAGAATTGTAACAAATTTGGACACAAAGATGAAGAGTGCAGAATAAAGAAAAGGAATGATAACTAGAAGCCTAACTGAGAGAATGAAAAAACCAACCGAGCAGGTATTTCTATACCATGGGACTATAACACAATAATCTCATGTTTATCCTACGGAAGGTATGGACACATTGTTGCAAACTACATGTTGATGCACGGAAGGAACAACAGAAGAGCTTGGAGAAATCCTGGCATGGCATGTTTTTATTGTCATGAGGTAGGACACCTTGCAAGGAATTATAGAGATCAAGGTGATACAGCAAGCAGAGATGAATCTGAAGTAAAAGCTCCTACTACTGTTGAGGAAATATGAGAACAAATGAACAAGACATGGAGGAAAAAGACTCAGGATGAAGGGACATCATCTGGAAGCACAGAATGCACCATCTCTACTGAGTTGGTTGTATTGAGATCCACCTAATAGGTGATAGGTATGTAGGGACTGAAAAATAATTGAAAATCTTATTTCAGTTCCGAAGTATTAGATTTGAGATCCATATTAGCATATTAATTTGCATCTAGATAAGTTGTGAGTTTGAAGTATTATGTGTAGTTATTTTGTTTTATTCGGTTAAGCAAGTTACTATATAGTCAGTGAATAAGACAAAATAGACTCGAAAAAGCATTTATTGAAAAATCTAATAGATGTTGGAAACCCTAATCAAGGGAAATCTATAAATAGGGTGGTTTGTAGTTCATTTGAACTTACCATTTATGAGAGCCTTTAAGCGCGTTGCATGCGATAATTTCTGGCATCCACTGAAGGATAAGAGAAGGTATTTCTAAATCATTTAAGAGCATTTTGAGAGTATTTCTAGCTACTTTATATTACCAAGCTACATTTGTGAAGTAATATCTAGTCGACTGTGCCCTAGTTCATATTTAACCTATCTTGAGAAGAGATGGCACTGAGAGTCCAAAGATCCACACTGGTTAAGGATACAAAATCTATTACTACTAAGTACAAGATGCCCCTAGTGATAGCATCAGAAAAATATATAACGTGAGAGTTATCATCTATCCCTCCATGAGTAATTATGAATGATGATTTTCATACTTTTATACATTGCAAGATTGAATATCTTTGTCAAGAAGAAATTGATGCATCATTCAGTAAATTATGTGTAAACGAGAAATTGGAGGACGAGCACACTCACCTAGAAGCGAAGAATCTGACCCACATAATGAACCTACTGAGCGTATTCAAATCTGAATGGATGAGAATGGTACTCATTCGAGTACACATGTAGACCATGTGGTTGGATGAGCCACTCAAAATTACAAAATATGTTTTACATCTCATTATTGGATTACCTAATGGTGATAGACCCAAGGCCATGAAAAAAATTAAAAGAGGTAAACTTATCGAGTTTACAAAGGCACTTTAGGATGACAAAGGCATGCGAATATCTACTGTTGAAGACCCCAAGCTGAGGTATGCATGTAACATTCTATCATACCAAGTATTTCAATCATCCAGAGTGGATAGCGTACCTTGTAGTGCTGTGGACATAGCATAAAAAATTGTGAAGAAGGGTCTGAAAATTGATGTTTGTGAGATTTTGTTGAAACAACTAGATGACAACATCAATACCATCTGAAAATCAAAGACCAATACATTGAATTTTAGTTAAATATTGGTATGTATATTCTTCTATTTTCAAAACTCTTTCCCTTCGATTGGTGATATAGTATGGAAGACTCACAATCGGTCATATACCATATCAATGAGTGCATACAAAGTTTAGGTGATAACTTTGACACTATAATGGCTGATTATTTTACAAATTTTCAATCTAGAATGCATAGAAGGTACATGATACCATCAAAACTGATTGTAAAATATCAAGACAACATTTCTTTTGAAGTTGACACTGATGAATGTTTAGCAAAGGTAGTTGAACCGAGAGAAGAATGTATAGAACCTATGGGATATGAGATGAACATTGATGAAGCCTCAAAATAGATAGAAGCCCTACTGGCTCATTACATTGATCCTAAAGCTCTGAGATATGGCACTTATGAGGAAGTAAAAGAGAAAACAAAACAAAACATTGTTATACCTAAGGCAATAAGTAAAATAAAGAAGATGATTGACAATCTATCAAAGACTCTAGGAGAAGACGAAACACATAATGTAAAAGCTAATGTTGTAGTTGACAAGAAACTAGAAATAGTACCCTCACTGAGTACTATTAGAACAAAAAGGAACACCAGATCCTTTCTACAAGAAAAAGAGAAGGCTACAACTGAGATAGTTCAACCGAAAGGTAGAACATATGCAAGCACTAGAGGAGGGAGGCAAGTTGTACACACTATAAGAAGGCTAAATATTGGAAAGGGAAGTGACACATAATCTGACAAGGTGGATAATTATGTTCCTATAGAAAGTTTTGCTAATGTACCAAAGAGTCTATATGACTTTCTTGAATCATTAAAGAAATCTGGAGGATTTGCAGGATTCTGGCAGACTAAGTATGAGAAAAGAAATGAGGAAGACAAGAAGAAAATTGAAGACATTGTGGTAGCAACACTACTGAACTATAGAGTTGCACCAATCGAACTTGGTAATCATATACCACATGAGTTATATGATAAAATTTCTTCTAGATGGAAGTATGCTATGAATATTGAAAAGAAAATGAGAGAAAGGTCATTAGTTCACACTATTCCTGACCTAGCACCATCAGAGATCAAATAAGCATTAAAGATATATTATAAAGACTTCATTGTCAAGGGAAGAGCCCTCAGGATAATGAATGGAGATATAGAATCTGTAGAAAAGGAGACAACAATAAAAATGGATAAAGACATACAACTTAGATAACACTAAGCATGGAGAGGCAGAGACAAGTCAACAAGGAAGCATGAGTAATCAGGTAAAGGAAACCACTACTCATATAGAGCCAATTGATCTAACTGTAGACAAAAGGAGAGATAATTATTGGAGATATCACAGAATAAGTGGACCCTGCAGAAGATTTACAGAAAGATGAGGATATCATGGACACTCAAGTTTAGGACACTGAGTGTATGGATGTTGATTTAGATCCACTACAGAGTCATGAACCGATATTGACACAAGTTCTTAGTTACACTAAACAGTCAGATATTGCAACTGACACTGCACAATAAGAACCCAAGGACACTAAAATAGAGAAATAGAAAGAAAAGGTAGAAGGAACCTAGACTACCGAGACCGATCAAGGCAATACAACCGAGTTGGTACCACCAACCAACACCGATGGTTAGAAACAAAACATTCCTACCGACACAACAAATGTTCATGATACACAGAAATAAAAGTCATAGGAACCAAATATTAAGAACAAAGCATATGAGAAGAAAGAGGAAGAGATATATGAGGAACATAAGGTAGAAGAAATATTGGAGATATCATTATTGAAACTCATACCGAGTCACCTGATGCAGGAAAGGCATCACATTCAAAATTTTCTACTGGTGAAAGTATGTTGGGAGGTAAGAAGAAATCAAAGAAGAGGAAGCCAATCGACTTAAAGCAGCAAATAATCATTCCCCAAGTCAATCCTAACACTTTGAAGCATAAGGAATTAATGAAATATTTAGAGTTAGTATCTCTAAAGATAGCTCGGAGTAAGCTAATTGCAAAGAGGAAAAAGGCTACAATACTTGAAGATGTTAAGGAAATATTTTCTACAATTATTCCCAAGGCCAAAATTGATGAGATAGAGAATCTACTAAATCAAGTTGGAGAATTGGTTAAGCAGATCAAAGGACCAAATAAGGATATAACAAAATACATGATGAAGATACACCAAGACAAAATGGAATAGAAAATGATGGAAGGACTACTAAAAGCAAGTGAAGTGGACAAGATAAATCTATCTAAGTCATGTGAAGAAATTGAAAATTGTTTAACTTCTATTATTTCATTGTTTCAAAAATATTGTATTCTTTCACATTGGACCCAAGTTATCAAATAGAAGGACATTGAAGTTGAGCAAGAGTTGATAGAACACCTAAAGGCTATACCGACCAAGACTAGATCATTCTAGACATTTAATGCTAAATTACAACAACAATTCGTAGTTCAAGCTTCATTGAAGCAGGAGGAGAATAAGATATGATTGGAATTGCTTTAAAATCAAGCATTGCTCATACCCCACATCCAATCGATGCAAGACCAACTGAAGAAGGCAAAAGTGATAGTAAATTTTCCAGAAGTTGTTGGAATTATATTGGAATGATGTACTAAGAGGGGAGGGGTGAATCAGTACCTCTAAAACTTTTCTTGGTTAGCCCATTAACCCTTAATCATCAGTTTGTAAATAATCTTATCTAATTGTTCATCTTTCTTTATGCATATGCAATCATATCATAAGTTCTTTTAGTATGTAACCATAACAGAGACATTCATGAAAATAGATAACACATAACACAAGATATGATATCGTAGAAAACTCCTGTTAGAAAGTAAAAATGGTGGTGGGGATTTTTACCCACAAGACTTCACTATCTACAGATAAGAAGGGGCCGGTTAAGGCTTACAATTGGTCACTTCTGATGACCTACCCTGTTAAGAGTATTACAGTGGAGACTCGTTAAGATCTACTTCATTTGAAGCTTTAGCAACACTGTTAAGTGTGCACTCTGTTAAGAGATTTGTAAAGAACGGTTAAGTCCACCTTCTACAAAAGGATTTTAGATGTGATGCACTTGTTAGAATGCAACTACATAAGTCTTTGATCTGATGATGTATGCAATCTTTAATTGTTGATAACAGATCCTATAAAGCTTCATACATATTATTAATCATCCTTACATGATTGAATAATACCTTTATCTTCTCATCGGTAGCCTCTATGTGTTCTTGACAACTGATGTGATCTGTTTCTAAACTTTGCATAAATTCTGCCTTCTACTCCTTAGATGCTCTTTGTGGCTATCAACAACAATGAATTCATAACTCACAATTGAATTGAACATCTATTTATACTAGTTTTGGCTCAATTCTTGATTCATGCATCGCAAGTTAACTCTAGATCCAAGGTTTACAACTTGACCTTGATCTTTAGTTAGATATGTTTTAGGTCCATTGGGATGCTTTAAAACATTTACATAAAGCTTGCTTGACCCTCAAGTTATGATTTAAAACAAATTAAAACTCTATAAATAGAATTACATTGCTTTATCCATCGTGTAAAAATCAGATCCAGTTTTTGCGGGTTCTTTAACTGACTGTCAGTTCTAACGGTCAGTGTTCTTGGTCATCAGTGTTCCTTTCTTGAACTGGTCGTCAGGTATGCCTTTTCTATTCCTGTCAGGTTAGTTCTCAAAATTGTGTCATCGGTAATGCTTGTGGTCGCCGGTGATGCTTGTTGATTCCATACTTAGTATTTTTCTTGTGACCTTTGTGTTATGTCGGGTATGCTCGTTGTTCGCCGGTAATGCTTGTAGTCTGCCAGTGATCTCTATCAATGTTTTTCACTAAGTGTACTAATGGAAAAATAATGTCATCAATCTCCCCCTTTGACATTAGTATCAAAAATATGATATGTGCAACATACTGAGTGTATTAGTATGTACACCTATGTATACTTCTTCCTTAGTCATTTGAATGACTCTCCCTATGTATATACTGGTAAGTGTAAGTAAGTATATATACATATCCTTATGTACTTTTCTTTTTCTCTTTTTTTTGATATATATATTGTACATAACTATATACATTTCCTTTCCTCCTTTTTTTATTCTAAAGGCAAAGGTACTTACAGCTTTTCAAAAATGTGGGAATGTGAGGACTTGATCTCCTCCATCATCTTTTCCCATTTTTCTTTTAGAATTTCTAGAGCCATGTGCTCCAGTGAAATCCTTACATGTATATCATAGATGTTGTCTACTACAGACATCTTGGGGGTTGCAATAAGATTTCTAGCATCAGAAATATGTTGTTGTAAAATAGTAAGATTAGGCAGAATGTGTGCCTGCAATTCAGTAATCTCACCTCTGAATTGAGTTTCAACATCCCATATTTCTTGCCTTAGCCTGTTCGCCTCTATGATTGTGTCATGATGTTCCTTTATATTATCGTCATGTGAGGTTAGGCTTTGTGCACTAGTTGTGATATTTGAATATATTTATGCTAATTTTTCACTATTTTCTTTTGCAAAATTCTCAAGTGTGCACATCTTTTGAACTAAGGTGATTGCTTCAATAATCATTGGCTCTAATTCATCAGTGAGTTCATAAAGCTTTACCTTGTTCAATGCCACTACTTGGCTGATTTTATCAATTAACTTGTACTGATATTTCTTCTCTGCTTGTTCTTCCATAGCCTGCTCTGCATCTATACCTTGCTCTGTGATGGCGTCGGTAAGAACAGCAATTTTTTCCTTTACTGTAGCATTTACTTCAAGTTTTATTTCAGGAACAAGTTGTTGGAGTATGTCTCTTGCCTTGTCAAGTGCCAATTTTTCTTTGTGTTCTTGTATCATTTTCTTCTGAATGGCCTTTCTCTAACATAGCACTCCAAACTCTTGAAGTTTGTCACTGTCCAAAGTGGTAATATCCCAGTTTGGAACTTCAATTATTTCATCCAGTGTGCCAGCCAAGATGTCTTTCTTTACTGCTTTCTTTTTCTTCTTCTTTGGTTGGGTGGCTGATTGATGTACCACCATCTATAAAGCATGAGATTGGGTTGACTTGGTGGGTGAGTGTCGAGAAGATGAGGTGTCCTTGTGTATTTATTCTAGGTCCACCTGCCAGTTTGGTGAAGATGTCTCCTCATGTGCCTTGGGTGTATCAACAGATATGTTTTCTTTGAGTTTTTTCCCTTCATCTTGCTTGAATCCTTCACTTTTCTCTTTTTCCTCAACCTCTCTCAATGTATCATCAGTTTTGTCATCTGCCTCTTTGTTTTTATCTTTTGATACATCTTGTCGATCATCGGTTGCATCCTTCATTTCTGTATCGGTATCCTTGGGAGTGTTGGATGCAACTTTGTTTTCATCGGTACCCATATCCTTGGGTATATCATCATCTTTCTTAAATTATTTTTCCTGACTAGACTGAATATCAATAGCATCTATTAATATATTCATGTTTGTCAGCATATAGTTGTGTCCTATTCGTCGGTATTCCCCTTTGCAGCATTGATGTCTTCATCTTTTTGAATTCCTACTGTAGGGTCTTGTCCTGTAGCGGTATTGACAATGTTGTTTAACCATGATTCATCATTTATATCAACATCTAAGTTACCTTTTATTGACAGTTCTTCTTTGGTAACTTCTTCATCCTCTAAGTTGATGTGGATGGGGCTTGCTGGTACTTGATCATTTTCACCGTCCTTTGGCCAGTCTTCATCTATAATGTCAGTATATTTTTGGCCTATGATCTGTACCTCTTCACTATCTAACTCAACTGTTGAGTTATCTATTTTGTTGATAGGGTTCTTTTCAGGACTGCACTCCTCGTCAGGATTTAGTATCTCACTCCATATCTTATGTGTGTCTTGTTCAAGCTCTATAAGTTTCTCTTTAAAAAATTTATAAGCTCTCAACTTGGGTGAGAATATTTTTGTATATTTCTCCATGACTTCATTGATTTCTTCTCTCATTGATTCAGGAGGCATAAGAGAGACCAACACTCTTTCTCTTATCCTCTTCTCCTCATGAAGTGCAAAAGTGAATCTAGAAGATATTCTATCTAATAGTTCTTGTGGAACATCACGTGTAGTGAATTGCAATGGGACATAATAATATTTGCACAATTTAGCAATAAGTGCATCTTCAATCTTATTTTGTTCTACAGTGTCCCATCTTAACCATTTTCTTATCCTAGGATGACCAACAGATGCAGCTTCGGAAATATACTTACATATTTCATCAATGTCTTCAGTTGGTGATGAAACCTTTGTTGTTTCCTTTTCTTGTTTTATAGTGTCAGGTTCATCCATAGCTGAATCTTCTAAGTCCTCATCAATCTGAACATATTTCCTCCTCTTGGCAGGTGCCCTAGCTGGTTGTTTATCTTTTTGTGTTTCTGATTTCCTCTTATACACTTTCCCTTTTACCATGGGAGAAGGAATTGCATCTTTTGTTGTTTGACTTCTTGTTCTAGACTTCTTTGGTGGAGGAGGAGGTGGTGAATCAGACTTCTCTTCCTCTGATTCT